>JAOUQW010068388.1:0-13778 GCA_028565825.1 Olivaichthys viedmensis
CTTAATTATCCATGCGGTGTTGCCCATCTGAGAACTCCTGCTGTTTAACTCAACAACCAGAAGTGTTATAATCTTCTTCTCAGAATGACATTTAACACAGTTCAACTATATGCCAATCCCAATAAGCACAAAGCTTCATGTACATATTTGCACGCACACACAAACACCCTGAGAAGCTTTCAAGATATTCTTATATCCTAAGAAGTTCAATCTAATTAGCACCTTTTATAACAGACTTAAACTGCAAAGAAACAGTTTCATCCTTCATCGAGTAAAATAAAGAAGTTAGACAATAATAGTATGCAAAAATGAAATAATTCTAAAATAATTTACTTACATGTCATCCTTTTAAAAACATAATTCAAGCGGCTTCAGTCAAAGGGCACCGGATTCATATAACAAACTCAAGACGCTTTTACAAGTCATTAATATACATCTTTATGAAATCTTTCTCCTGGAATGCTTGGTATCAACACACTTGTTTCTATGATTTGCAACAGAAAACTATTCGGTTATTCCTAATTCCAATGATAAAAGTGATAAAATGATTTTAAAAAAGGTCACTCATTGGCTCATGTCTTTGGTTGCCCCTTGTTAAAGGAAGCTGTCTAAAGACATGTCTGTTCAGAAAGTCTCGTCTCTGCTGTTTCAGACTGGCTGAGTTTCAGAGACAGCCTGACTCTATATTTGGAAGTGATTACCTCTCGGAGGAGACAGGCCAGAGAGGTACCCTGGATGACCACCACCGGGATCTCTGACATCTTCTTAACATGAAAAAGTGTCTCCACTGTAGCCATGATCTGATCGAAGCGTCCTGCTAAGCCTCCCAGCGTGACTATGGTGTCCACCTGCCAAAAAGATGGAAAGAGAGGAATCAATAAGCCACTAATGGCAGTCTTTAAGTCTTAAGAACTTTTGCTCCAAAACCTTTGTTTCCCGTAGCACTTTCAGCAGTAATTCCCTTTTTTCCATTGCTACAAAGCTGTGTGTGTATGTGTGTGTGTGGTGGGGGGAGTTTGGTGGATGTGAGGTGAGGAGAGGAAAAATGTCGACGTAGCAGAAGCGCAGTGATTATTACGCCCTGTGTGACTGATGCACTTGTGCTCTAAGAACTCAATGTGACACAGAGACTCTTTAAAATGCAGTAACTGTAATCAGCACATCACACCCACCCCCCACACACACATTACAGTGCTGGGGTAAAAACACTGACATTTGGGGAAAATGACTCTAAATTAGAAGTACAACTCGTGATGTGAGGCCCCTGGGTTTCTCTGCTACCGAGTTTCCTTTTGAACTTAGCTTGCAATCTTCCGGTCAGCCAAAAAAAGGGAAAAAAGGAGAAGCATAACTTTTAAAATCCTTCACAGATTCTGTTACGGCATCCTGAAAACCTTCAACCAGAGCAGGAAGGAACAGAGAAAGAGAGACACAGAGAAACCAACAGTGAGGAGAACATAAAACAAAAGTGTGTTTGTTCTGGGCCTTACACTCCCTCACACACAGCAGGACAGGAAAAATAACAGGAAAAGTTACAAAAGAGACCATGTGTGTGTGTGTGTGTGTGTGTGTGTGTGTGTGTACACTGGGGAAGCACCGTAGTGAGAGTGTGATGGTCAGCAGAGTGACGTCTTTTTGACAAACTGTCAAAGTCCACAGACACACACAGAGCCCAGAAGATGAGCAGTATATGTCACACACACACACGTACACACACTTTGACAGCTTGTGCAGGATGAGAATTCACACTGATGTTAATCTGACAGCTCAGATACACAGAGGTACGAGGAAGGCAGTGGTGCAAAACACATCCTTTATCTCCCCATAGATGAAAAAAAGAGGCCAGAATCACAAACAAACAATCACTTCCACCTTAGCCTTGACATCAAACTCCTGAATCCATTCCTCTCACGTTCAATATGTTCTCTCTGATATAAAAAATTCTGCAGAAACCGAACTTCCTGGATTCAGAGACGGCGACTGATACATACTGACTCTAACCTTTTTTCCCCAGAATGCAGTGGTGTTGGAGAGGATAGTGGGTTAGATTATTAAATCTGCATCTGCACATGAATTCCCCTGACATGACATTTTGAAAATAAGAGGCAGATGGAGAAGCTCAGCTGGATGAGAGGGAGTCGTACCTGCACTCGCCGCCTCTTGATCTCCTCCACCATGATGGCCAAGCACTTAGTGAAGTCTGTCAGGTCCTGATCAGCTGTTTCAATCAGCCTGCAGTTCTGAGACACCGCAGGTTCAAGCAGAAAAGAGAGAAAAGATCAGTTTCAAACTTGTATATCCTGCCTGACTCCCTCTGAATATTAACACAAATGGGTAAGAAATCCTCCACTATATAAGCGCTACACTTAAACAGGCCTCATATTAAAAACAGTTAAATCTGAAAGTCCCTTATTGACTGGTGGTGTTTACATTGAAGCTCAAAGAGAGAGCAACCTGATTACTAAAAAGTTTAGAAAGTTTATTTAAACTCCACCAAAGCACATACTGTGACCACTGTGGTTTATGCTCGTGTGTAAATGGTGTCTCTCGTTGCAGGGCCTCTTCTACGTGTCAGGGAGGACTGTGGGGAACATTGCGTCTCTCTGTTCTCTGTTCTGCTTGAATAGATGAGTCTACACACACCGATCCAGGTGACTGCTCGTTGGCAGCATGTTTTTATTGAATGTCAGCTGAGGAGTGAGTTCAGATTCAGATTTGTACGCCTATGATTCTTGCAAATGCTTTAAGCACTGTGCCTTCCATGGCCGAGGTGGCATTTTTCTTTGGAACTGATGCATTATGTAAAATTCCCATGATCAAATTTTACGAGTGTGGGGTTTGCAGTGGAAAAATGGCAGCCTGCACTGTGAAATCAATGCAGTGGGTATGGTACCAGCTAAAATTTGTTTGGCAAAGAGAACAGTGCAGCCAGTACAATTTTGTTTAAATGATTATGCTATAGGTATCACTTAAAAAGAAATTACATTTAAAAAAGGAATTACAGAGAGAGAGAGAGAGAAGAGAAAAATACCTTTTCTGAGTAGAAAGTCTTCACTTCAGGAGTAATGGAATCAAAATCTCCACTTATGTAGTCTGGTAGAAAACTTCATGCAGTGAGAGACACAGAGAGAGAGCGAGAGAGAGAGAGAGAGAGAGAGGGGTGGGGTTGGGGTGGGTTTAGGCTGTCATCCATTTCATTATTGAACTGAAATGAAGCCATGACATTACAAACACCATGAAAAAAATTCAGTGACAGGTTTTTCACCGAAGGCCTTCAGGTCCTGCCAGTCACCAAAGCTCTCCGTCCTCCAACATGACAAAATGTGGAGACATCCTCTCTGACAGACACAGAACTGATACAAACACTTTCTCCTTTTTAGCACCAAACATTCCCAAATGGCCATAAATGCAAGGCTTTATGGTTTTATGATACCAGGATGCAACAGCACGATTCGTCACACTAGGCTAAATTGAATATGTCTGTGGAGAAAGTGCTCTCAAACAGAAAAGCAGAATATGATACAGCTGAGCTCACTTTAAATGCTATCTATTTATGCATTATAGTATATATTATTTGTTCATGCACGCTTTCGTGCTTGAGTGGCTGCTGTATGGAGCCAATAAGAAACGATCTGGCTGCATAAGAGTGATAATGTAGAGGAGCTTCATATGGCTGCACTGAGGCAAGCAAACCTTTACTTCCAACCTCTTGAGAACCCTAAAATGAACATTGACAGTGAAGCAAAATTTACTTCTTCACGTAGGCCACTGAGCCTTAAATGTAACTGTTCAGTTAAATTCATGAGAAAACTGAGGAGGGTCAGTCCTGATAACATTTGAGGTCCACCTCAAATATATCTGAGGAGCTGGTGGTCTATTACAGGAAAAGCACACTGCCGGTGATAAATCATATATAATATATAAAAAATATATTAAAAAAGTGGATACGAGTGACTACAGAACAGAAGTCCTGATTCAATTCTGTGGTGATTCAATTCTCTTCTATTGCTGATACATATTGACACATAAGGTATTTGGTATTCAACCTAATATAACTGATCTCCATATCTGCCTGTGTATGTGGTTATTTTGTCCCCTCTCTGTACATCTGGTACATTTGATACCATCAAACAATCATCGACAATCCAAATTGAATTGGATATGATCCATCTAAAACACATGTTTGGAAATCCAATACATCCGATTCAACTTGTAAATCACTCAATCATCCTGATTTCCCACAGGGTCCCTCACTGCTGCTGATTTAGAATTATATAATTAAATAGTTTTAAAACTCCTGACTCTGTGTATCACCCTTCATTGCGGTCTCCCAGCTGGAGGAAAAACCGTAAAATAACCTTCAGCGCAGAAAAGTCAGCAGACACTTTAAAGTGGAGTCAATAAAGACATTTAGACCAGCGCAGCCCAAAATTACGATTACAGAACGGAGCCATTCAAAGAGCTCAGGACTTAAATAAGATCAAGGGACAAAGGGACAAAATCAGAGACGCAGGCTTCGGCTTGGTTGTTCTCTTTTGTTACATACCGAAAGAACATGCTGGAAGAAAATGACTAACTAGAAAACTGCTTTTAAGCCACACTTAAAATTGCAATGTATAGCTTGTTTGCTTTGACTTCAAATATTTCCTGAACATATTAGCAAAAGATTTTGTCGAATAATGGGGTGTAGTTACAGCTTATCCAGCAGACAAACAAAAATCTCTGCTTGAACACAACTGAATATAAATGCCAGCTAAATATCAAGCCCTTCATGTGCATGATTTAGGTGTTTTAAAGCAGAAAATTCACAAAAACGGTGCAGTAGTAGGTCAGAGAATCACTGGTCTAGTTATCTCAAAGCCACAGATACAAAAACCCCTATAAGCAAACTATGACCAAATATAAATCACTTTCAGGATCTTTCAGTAATGGCTGGGCTGTAATCTGAACTTTTGGCTCAGAGATTCTGAATTATCACATTAGATCAATAACACTTTGCAGATTTTGAAGGAGCCGTTCTTCAACCTCAAGGAATAATCAAAGCTCACTCAGAAGGCTACAAAACAAAAAGCACTCCATTCCAGCTAGAACAAAAAAGACAAAAAAAAACAAACCTACTTGTCATTAAAATTCAACAAAACAATAGTGAATTTTTAACTAGGACATCTGAATACAGTCAGAGATGTTTCTCAGTTATATTGTAATGTTCATTGTGCAGCACATTCCAGTTCCAGCTTCCTCGTTGAGCTAATTAACCTAAAAAGATGCTCACACTCCCTACTTACAGAAGGGATCCAGTCCAGAGATACAACTGCTTTCATGTAGATTCATTAATTTATTAATCCTACTTTTATCAGCCAGAAGTAATACACTACTATATTCCTCCTGCTCCAATAAAGCACGACTCTCTAAAGCTAATCTAAAGATACTTTAAAAAAACAGGGAAAGGTAGCTGTGTTAATTACATTCAAGGCAATGTGAAATACCAACAGGACACAGTTCAGTCCATGAGCCAGCGCCGTAGAAGATTTCCCTCACATTTGCACATAATCATTAAAGCTGCCTGTAACTTGGCAGGACTTAATTAAAAAGTCAATTAAAACCTCTGCTGTTGTGGGGACTTATAGGAACAGACACAAACAAAATCAACAGTTCTGTATACAAGTGGAAAGCAATGGCAAGTGTGCGACCTGATTTACAAGCATAATTAGCCCTGCATTGTGATTTCAAGAGGGGTTTGAACCCAATTAATCTTGGCAGTCTTTAATTACGCTTTCCTTAGAAAAGAAAAAAAAACGGCCTGGAGTAATGTTAATTATTGTCTAAAAGAGCCAGTTCTCTGTTCCATATCCCACCCCCACCCCCTCCAGGGAGGTTTTGTTTACTATCCAGACTTGTGCAATCTCATCAAACCAGATCGCAGTCTGACGAGTTCCACTTGACATTGGTGACTGTGCACATTAAATTGTCAAGAAAAGAAACGAAGGCACAGGTATGACAGCTCCCAAGAACATCTACTGTGATAGAGGCATCAGAGAAATACAGCTTTGACAGGTGCAAGTGATTTGACGGATGGAGAGTGATTGTGTACACATATCGTCGCTGTCCAATGAAAAGCATGCATCTCCAAAATTCCAATTGTTCAGGAACACGAAAAAACACTTTTTCATATCATTAATCATACAACAATAAATCTGAAATTGACGGTGTGGTTTGCCAGCTTTTCATTGGTCATTTAGATGTTAACTGCTGTGGGGTAGATGGAGGTTTTTGCCCGCATTCCATATATGATAAAAAGTAAAAAACGCAAAAAGTGGAGATACATGTTTTCCATTGGACAGCGACGATATTCAAAAACATGCTGTTTTTCTGAACATCATTTGAGGCATCTTTGGCTCCGTCATTTACGAACTGAACGCTACAAAGAATGCTTATGTGCTTAATAGATCATTGGGTCCCTTATTATTGCTTCTCACACTGTTTTAATTCCCTTAAATACTGTCTTAAATACTGGCCAAATTTGCAGATTCTCTAACATTTTTAAATGTTTATAAATGTTAAGCTCCCTGCAACTTCATCCCCAGGTCTGTTTTTTTCTAAATGTGAAATATAACTTTTGCGATTATTGTAATGATGGCAATCTAAAAACAAATGTGAAATACGTTATCGAGTTTTTCATAATTTAGCATTTTGAGAGCTGAGATTTTGGCTTTTTATAAAACAGAGGTAGAAGGCCTTCAAAGTGAAGAGAACTGACAAGTGAAGTCCAATTTAAAAGGAGTCTACAGATGACGAACACCTCAGGGAGTGACAACTGGTGAAGGATCAAGAGTTAAAGCTACTAAACCTACTCAGACTAAATTAAACTCACCCTTCCTGAAAGCACTTTAAAGTCTAAAAAGGGCCACAGCAGGGCCTTTAGAGCACCGGATCCATCTGCACTCTGAGATAATAAGGGGAGAAATTAAAGTGGCTGTTCTTACCATTCTTGCTGGCCATCTGTAAGCCGGTAAAGATGGTTGGCCCCTCCGTCCGCACATGCTCGAATCACTGCTGTAATGACACATAAAATACACTTATGCACTTAAACCTACAGCACATATCAGTTCCTTTAAGACAGGGTATTTCCAAACAGCTGTCCTTAACAGAAGTGTGGATCTGTTAGCAAAACAAACAAAATTATTCTAGATCATGAGCAGTCTGACAGTAATGGTCCACATGCGCTCTTTACAGAGGTGCTAATCATTTCAGGATGAAGTTCAAAGTTCAGGAATAAGAAAATCTCAGTTCTGACACCATATCACTCTAAACGCTCTCATAACGATTATAGATGGAGCTTTGGGTTGGTAAATAAAATTGGATGAGTCTATGATTGATGGTCCATTTCAGTGACTGAGTACCGTGAAGAGATGTGTTCATAAAACATTCAAGAGCATAAAGTTTATTTTATTATGTTCGGGAGAGTTAGATATGCATATCACACACCGTATGCTCTGTATTTAAAACAAAAATGTGTGTAACGTATTTTGAAGTCTGACAAAAACAGGAGTTTAGAGAAAGTGTTTACTGACTGAACTAAACACAGCAGGTGAGGGATTCTCAAGACAATAGCTGTTATGGCAAGCCAGAAATTTCAAACAGGATGTAGTTTTACTGAATACATTAATAATAATTATTATTATTTTAAAAAAAAACACTTTGAGAGCAAGGCTGTTCTTTTGAAGTTTTTTTTTTATTTTTTTTACCTTTCATCATCATAGGGGCATTGGGAATTAATTGTTAAACCTCCTATTCAATTTGAAACACATTCAAAAACAGAAATGCATTTGGGAATTGGGCCGTTGTGATATCTTTCTGAACTGATGTACAAAGCTGTTTTAGAAGCAAAAAATGAATCAGTCATACTTCCTTTAGTCATCACACTTACACCTGGCCAGGATTTCAAGGGAATAAACTAAAATATGTTCAGTTAATCCAACATTTAATAGAATTTTATGCAGAACTATGCATTTAACACCTACATTTATAATCATCCTATGCATAACTCTGCATTCGGATCAACCTTAAGACAACTGCAAGAAGCACACAAGAGCCAATTCTATAATTTCAGGAGAAATGTCTCGGTAGATGTAGCCACATACTGTAGTAGACGTGCTACACGTCTCTCTGTTTTCTGTACAGGACTGACATGACAATCAAGCTTCACTGAAAAATAAATGACAAAACCGATGTGCTTACATAAGAAATCTAGTTTAATTCAGGAGGGGAAGAAAAAAAAATGAGTTCACCGTGCACAAACAAGGAAATGAGAGACATGAGAGTCAAAGATTTCATTGACTACAGTATGTGCATTATTGAATAACAGTAAACATCAGCACTAATGGGGTTTGTCTGCTTCTGTGCCTTTACAAATAGATGGCTGGCGTTTCTCAATTAGCTGTACAGATTGACATCCCACTCCAATAACAGTCCAGACAAGTAGAGATGTAATAATAATAATAATAATAATAATAATAATAAATCAGTATACATCCTATTAGTACTTTGTTACTGGCGCTACACAGGAAACATGGCATGGTTTTCCTTACTGCATTGCTACATCCAAATCCTTTCCTACCAAAAAAGTAATTAAGATTAATAAAACTTTTCTAATATTCCACTATCTTTGAAGACTGAGAACAAAGCTGAGAGCTGAATCAATGCTAGTGCTCCTGTATGAAGATCTGATTAGAAGAAACGGCCTCTGTAAATTTACATTTACAGCATTTAGCAGATGCCCTTATCCAGAGCGATGGGTCATGATACGGTGCCCCTGGAGCAGAAACGGTTAAGGGCCTTCCTCAAGGGCCGAACAGTGGCACCTTGGCAGTCCCGAGGCTTGAACCTTCTGATCAGTAGCCCAGAGCCCTAACCACTGAACCACCATTGCCCTTCAGGAAGCCAGGAAGTTATTCACAGGCAAACACCTCCTGGGACAAGGACCTAATGCAGAAGCCTCATTAATGTTGGCACCCTGAAATTTATACCAAGACTGCTATACCACTAATTATAGAGATAGTAAGAACATAGTGCGTCGTGTAAAAAGGTGATAAATCGGTGCACTCTTGCAAAGATAGAGGTCTAATGCTTACCATTTAACAGTCCTCCATCTAGGGTGAATAGATAATCGCATGTGGAACCTCTCCCTGTTTTTGGAAGGTGGACTTTAGGCTTAAAGGATTAGTCACTTAAACCCTAAACCATATAATCTTGAAGACACTGAAGATACCAGGAAAGAGCATGAGAACCTTTGCAATTTTCAGCAAAGGTAACCAACCAGTTAACAATAACTAAAAGAAAGCAACTGTTAGAAAAATCCTTAGTATCTGAAGTAATGTATCCTGTTAATGAGCACTGAGCCAAGGTTCAGTGATATCCAAATCACTCCTTATTGCAGGGCCTAATGCAGACTGATAACCTTGTAAATAAACATTTCATCATACTGGTGAGTTGCTTACTATTTATCTGGTGCTCGTGTTTTATGAGCCCAGGTATTGGCAGACTTTGGTCCCTCTTATTTAATGCACTTTGTCTGTGAAAATAAAACCAGGCCTTTTGGACTTTTTAAAATCACCAGGGGCCAAGCAGACAGAGAGCAAAATTAAATGATTACTCATTACCAAGATTAGTTGATTATTGAACCTTGATTAGAGGTGGTAGAGTGAAGAGTGTGGTCCTGGGAGGTTTTTTATATAACAGTGACTATAACAGTGCTTGACACCTTTGGGAATGAACACATGGTCTGTCACTTCCTGTAACCAGGCAGGGAATCCACCAGGTTGATGCTCCTCAGATTCAGAATGGCAAAGCCAGTCACACATAAACCGACAATCTGTATAGTCAACAAAACTTACCTCTGTACACCGCATGCGTCAGATGTGTTTCTGTTGTAAAATCTTAACCCAGTAACCTAGTCAAATCCTCTAAAGCCCACAAATTACAGTGTGGGTTTCTATACAAGGCAAAGGAATGTTGTCTTTGTAACAACATTGAGTATATTACACATTTGTAGACATAAAAAAAATCTAGTTACATTAACACCTACGGTATTATATTAAGTACTTTGCTTGGTCATCACGTGAGCACATGATCACAGTAGAAAGGCCATGAAACTCCATTACTAATATGTCACTGCTGCATGATCATGAGCTACCTTTGCTCTAGTTTGGTATTTTTCGTGAGGATTTTCTCGTTCTAAACTTGAACATGGCACATCTTTTTGCAATAATAGAAAACTCACAAACTTTCTTTGCAGCTGAAAGACTCATCTGCTTATGGCGACGTGTCCTTAGTCCTTAAACTGTAGACTCTGCATCTACTCTTCGCAATTATGCCAATGCAGAGCATTTAATTCCCCCCCAGACCACTGCTGAGAGGAGGAACTAAACTCAGAATGGGTCACAGAGCGGGGCTGCTTTTCAAACTAGTAGCCTTGATCACTGGGACTCGACGAGTAGCAAGAGACATTCCTTACAGGGCTTCATTTTCAAGGTTTTTTGGAGAGAGGTGGAGTGCCCTGCTCTGATCCCTCCAGGCCAACCATCCAGAGAACTGCACTCTCATACCCCCCACACCTGCCTTCACAGGCACAGAGGAGCCTTCATAAGAAAAGCACACGGCTTTTCTGAGGCAGGTTTTGTCTAATAATAACATCTATACCATAGACCTAAAGAAAAAATCTTCAACATCTCAAATGGTTTCTAAACAAAACTAAGTGAAAATGCCCATCATGTTACGTGTTAGCAATCTACCTGAGCCTCACCAAAAGCATTTAGATGTACATATGTCCTTGACATACTGTGCACATGATAAATAAAAGTTTGACTTTGACTCCGCTAATAGTTTGTCTGGACCCAAGGTCCCTGGCAGCAATCCAGAAAAGACGACCAAGGCATCAGCAGCGGCATCTTCTACTGTCTCGTACCTTGAATGAAACTGAAATATGAGGGAGAATCTCAGCAAGTGGTGAAGCGGCATAAATATACGTAGCCAATTTCCTTGCCATTGAGGATTATAATGTTATTTTAAAATGGTTTGTCAGACTATTTGTTTCAAATAATAATATTTTTTAGGCTGTAGTAGCTCAGTGATTAAGGACCTGCTCCTTTCACCCAGGACTAGTATTGATTTATCGGGGTGTTAACCTGTAGCCAGAGGGCTACCAGGGCCATGGTCCTACTATACCACAGCCGGGTCCTTGAGCAAGGCCCTTAACCCCAAACTGCTCCAGGAACACCACCTTGAGCTTTTATTTGTGTGTGAGAAATTAGAAAAATCCCCATGTAGCAATCATTTTAGTTTGAGGGGGAAGGTATTAGCCAGTTCTAATTTTTGGGCCAAAGGGCCAAACCTGACCTAAGTTAATAATCAGCAGAATATGTTTCAAATAAAGATGGCAGTAAAGCTCTGAGTGGGCAGTAAATTACCCAGAGTAGGGTTGAAACGCATCACTGATGTTTCATGGGTAAGATCAAGAGTCTTTATAGTGGGTGCTGCACCTATACGTCACTAAACAGGCCTGACTGACCTTTCAGAGAATTCTAGCCTGCTGCCTAGACAAGCAGCAAATCAAATGCCAATCTGATAATTAGCACAAAATCAATACCTTTATTCCACAGCACATGAAAGAAGTGCGGCTCCAACGGCTGATTCAGGATGACAAGGCAAATTTTCTGTGTTCCTGTTGGAAATGAAAACAATGTGAACTGTATTTCATGGTACAGGGTCACTCCATCAGTCACATGTTTGTATATTATAGCATTAATATTCTGAATGAAATGAATGAAAATTGGAGTTCACTCTTTAACTTTTATGAAACAGAAAGACTGCAGATGGTGGTTTGCCTAGTCTGATAAATTTGCTCCAGTGTTTTGTCCAAACAAGTTATTATTATATAAAATACACAAAGAGCACAGAACAATTTGATCGGAACGTCCTCCATTTCACAGAAACAACCAAAAGGAATTAAACCATGTCCTCGAATAAGCACACACTGTAAAAGGAGTTCACTGCAGGCTCCCGCTGAGATTCTGGATACAGTGCATTGTGTAATCAATGGAAAGAGGTCCAAGAAAATCAATGACCATGTTTTCCGTGTTTTAACTGAGAAGAAAGCCTGGCTGGAACCTGGAGGCTAATGGAGGAGGAACCTTCAGACATCAGCATGGTCATGAATTATTTGAGATATTCAGTATGTTAACGTCTCTGTTGCGTGATCATGAGCTGCCTTTGCTCTAGTTTGGTGTTTTCACCCAGAATTTCATAAACTTAAGCTTGTATGTCTTTTTGAAGATACTGGGAAATATGCACATATAGCAATTATACTGTTTAATCTGTACATACTGTATTTTGTACATACTGCAAAAAACTGTAAATATTCTAATCTTTAAATCACGTGGACTATTCATTAATTGTAAACAGACCACCTTGTTCTAGTGTCTGTGTCAATGTGTACATGTTTATTACTGTAGATACAGAAATGAAGACCCTGTTCATTATCAAACTATAACTAAGCAAACCTCGAGCTAACATGACCTTCTGCTGAGCATGAGATCGGATGAGTCCTGTATAATTTACCGCAGTGTTTACGTTATTTCAATCTACCACGCTCCATTTAACAGAGGATGTGTCAATGTGAACAAGTGCCAAGTGCCTTGTGAATAAGTAAGTCATACCTGGACAACAGAACCCATTCTGACGTTCATATAAAAGTGTGTGTATCCCGCAGCCTTTTCCTATGATCGTGTTCCATATTATACACTTGAGGGTTCTTTTCCATTAGACTGAACTACTTTTTCTTTTTACAGGCAATATATGGAGATTTATATTTATTTAAACAGTTTACTGAGTCAGTACAGGTAGAAATTCAGAAGTATTTAGTGATTTAACTTAAGCCGAATCCACACATCCGTGATTGCTTTTGGAAAAGATTTGAAATTGCATCTATGTAAATAGTAATCATGCAAATATCCAAATAAGTAATGGTGTAATTTTTATAATGTGAATAAGTGAGTCTTACTTGGCCAATAAAAAAAAAAAAACACAGTTCATGTTTTAGGGTCAACTTAACTGATGAAGCCCCACTTATTGATTGCAAAATCATTCTTTAAGATTATAACATATTAATAAATGATGTTGATGACTGACTGCCTTCAGAGATGTACTGCATTTTCCGTTCAGAAAGATCAGGCTAGTTGCTGGTACTGTTGTATGATTGATCCATCAAAAAATGTGCTAGGTTTCAATTTAGAGAAAATAAAAATGAAAAAGAAGTTTCTATGTCCCAGGTGTCAAACACTACTCCTGGAGGAGCACAGGGTTGAGTACCGATTGATTTACGCTATTGAATAAATCAGCTAATTATCATGAGAAAATCACGACTCCGGTGTTATGAACCTTGCAGCACGGTGGCCCTCCAGCTCTCGAGTCTATTTCTTGGTTGCAGAACATTTCAAACAAACGATACAAACATTTAGCAGCTTAAAAAAAACAGTGGGGTTTTTTTGTTAATGAAGGCTAAAGGGTAACAGATGTAGGAAGAATAGGAGAGAAGAAGAAATATCAGCACTGTGACTTATATTCAGATGCTGAGTTAATATAGAATTATGGAAGTGCAAAAGGTTCACAAAAACATTTCTTCCAACATCTGCTTCAGTTACACTTTTCGGTTGTGTTGGAATTTAACAGTAAATGTGTCAAACTGTTGTCATTCAGTCCTCCGTATTTTCTCTGCTGTTTTT
>JAOUQW010068404.1:0-5000 GCA_028565825.1 Olivaichthys viedmensis
GTTAACATCTAAATGACCAATGAAAAGCTGACAAATCACACCGTGAATTTCGGATTTATTGTATATGATTAATGATAAGAAAAAGTGTTTTATCGTGTTCCTGAAAAATGTTTTTCATTGGACAGCGACGATATGTTAAAAAAGCACTTCTGTAAGTCGCTTTGGATAAGGGAATCTGCTAAACGCTGTAAATGTAAATGTAATGAAGGCACAGTTTCAGATTCCTTGAAATGGCTCTCTGGACATAACTTTGTTTATGTGTCTTAATGTAAATAATAACATACATTGAATATGACTAAATAAAACATTACTGTCATATCACTTGTCCTCTGGTTGATCTTTATCTAAAACTTTTGAATTAATCTTCCATTTACTCTTGTGACTGAATAAAACAAATTCTCTTTCTCACAATTTCCTGTTGAAGTTTGTTAATTTCACAAGAAATGCTAATGTTACCCAAAACTAGTCCTGTAATATATCTGCATTGCAATTTTGAAAAAAAGATATTGAGTGGTTGTTAATGTGGTTATTTTTGTGTGGTTTATTAATTGGTTTGTTCCTAATTTGTTTTCACCTGTGTTTACAAGCTGAGCCTTTGTTATTAGCCGTATCTATTGCTTTAGAGGTTTTCAGCTATTGCTAAGAAGGCTGATCAGCCATGACTAATTATATAACAAACTCTATACACACTACAAACATTTATACAAGGTATCTAGCAGGCATTTTCTGTAATCTAAACATCAAACATGTGTAATCAGATTGCTTGTGGCTTCTGAAGAACAGAATTTGTGGGTGGGGTGTTAAACGTTGGTGCTGCACTTTATACCTGTTATAAAAACTTGTTAAATTAAAAGCTGCCAGTGTATAACCATATTTTTTATCACCCTCTGGAACTTTCTGTTTCAATTTGACACTCCCTTTGCAGTTAACATTCCTTACGATAAACACTATCTGACAAGTGTATGGAATTCCCCTCAGTCATATCAGCTGATTTGACTTACTTTACAATCGCGAGTCTTATGTAAAACCAATAACACTAAACTATTACCAGGCAAACTGGTCTTAAAAGGAAGTAACATTGGTAAGATTGTACTGTTGCTCTGAAAGTGTTTGTTTTATCCAGGTTGTACTTAGATCTTTAAAAGAAATAACTCAAATTGAATGAATGGGCTGCAAATACTCTTTGAGTACTTTGTAATGAATTCAGTCCTCTTTACACCATGTTATTTTGATTTACTGAATGTACATGAGATTTCTGTTATTATATAGACTAGTTAAAAAAGGAAGAGAAGTCCATCTTCTTGTGTCTGAGCGTTACAGCTCTTAAGTGCTGACTTTATTAGGAAACACAAATCCAGGAAGCAAAAATGTAGTAGCAGGCAGAGATCAAATAGGTCATTCGTATTGGGAAAAGATAACACCACTGATCAGAGGACGAAGGTTCTCCAAAAAAAAAAATTCTGGAAATATTAATTTGACCATGTTAATTATGTACTACTCCATTGGAAACATGTCATGGATGGAGCTCACAGACAGTGGCATAAAAATGCAGTGTTTTGGGAGCTTTATGGTACGATACAGTTGCTTTAAATTTAAATGACACCTAACTCTTCAAAAATGTTTCACGCAATGTATATATTATACACTCAGTGGCCACTTTATAAAGACCACCTAGCTTATACCAACACTCACTGGTCATTTTATAAGGAAAATCTATAATACAGGTGCACTTTGTAGATATTAATTACTGACTGTAGCCAATCTGTTGCTATGCACAATTTGTCAGTCCCCCATCCCCCCCGTCTATCAATGGAAAGGGACCACCGTAAGACCACCACTGACCAGATATTATTTGGGTGGTGGACATTCTCAGCACAGCAAATTTTTAAGCACTGCATACACTTTATTAGCCACACTTCCTTGTTAGTCCACCTTGCTGTCTAGATTTTCCAGTAGGTGCAGTAGCTCCAGTTAGTCCAAAATGCAGCAGCCAGAAACCTTACTATAACCAAAACATTTGACCATATTACCCTTATCCTTTCGATACTACACTGGCTGCCAGTAAAATTTTGCGTTATTCAGTGCTTTATACAGTATGTCAGTAGTAGTATTTTATAGTCTTGCACCACAGTACCTGAGCAAACTATTAGTCTATTATGATCTGCCACATCTGCTGAAGATCAAAAGGTGCAGGTTCTTTATCAGTACCTAGAAAAATGAAAACTACAGCAGGGGGCAGATTCTTTTTCTACAAAGCCCCCCAGCTATGGAATAGCCTTCCTGTTAGTGTTCAGACTCAATCTTTAAGTCTAGACTGAAAACCAAGTTGTTTAGTCAGGCATTCTGCTTACAGCTCCTCCTTTAGCCTTTTCCTAATATTGGAAATATATTTCCGATGGTTGAATATTTAATTGCTCCGCCGTCCAAACACCAATTCTATTTCTGAAAACTGCCAGATACTCATGAGAAAATGATCTGTAACTTTAAGCCAAATGGTTAAGCGATTACAGGCGCGAATAATTTGTGATATTCAAAAAGACCGTCACGTTTAGAAACCGTCATTTTTCTCAGTGGAGCGGACTTCAGCGCTCAGTCAAGCTGATGGTTGAATATTTAAATTGCTCAGCCGTCCAATTACCAGTTTTATTTCTAAGCAGTGCACCATACGCGTGAGAAAATTATCTGTAACTTAAGCTAATCGGTCAAGAGGTTACTGGCGCGAATAATTTGTGATATTTAAAAGCTTTGTGATGTGTAGTCATGCTCCGTGTGTAGTCATGCTCTGTGATGTGTACATGTGTGTAGTCATGCTCCGTGATGTGTACATGTGTGTAGTCATGCTCTGTGATGTGTACATGTGTGTAGTCATGCTCTGTGATGTGTACATGTGTGTAGTCATGCTCAGTGATACCGCTCAGTGAAGCCGCTAAATACATCAAACATATTTATTCATAAACACAACTGGTTTTAAACATGAACTAAACAAACACACACCGCGACAGGCGTGCTCACACATACAGTGTGTGCGTGTGTGTGTGTGTGTGTGTGTGTGTGTGTGCATATATATACAGCGTATTCTCCAGACTATACGATGTGTTTTTGCCATTCAGCTGTACAGAAGTGATTTATACAGTAAAGTGTATTTGTCATTATGGTATTATTCTGATTGTAATTTGATGATATGTTAGTGTTATTAGCTGTATTACAGCAGCAGTGAGCGCTAATCTGAAACATAATAATCCCTGTTACTTTCTCTGCACACACCTCCTGTTGATTGTGTTTTGTATTTACTTTATTATTATTATTTATGCACTTAGGTTTAAAATTGTCCATTCGTTACTGATTGTCTTTTTGTATTTTGATGTACTTACACGGGCGTAACTTTGTTTGAATTCTCTCTGAAACCACCGAAAGTGTTCTTACTCATCTGTACTGGGGCTGTCAAAACGAATTTCACTATTCGATTTTACATAATATTTATGCATTCGAAGATGAAAATCCACATCTGAATGTTTAAGATGCTATGTTTTACTTTTAGTCGCCTAACACAAGTCTATAGAAACGCGTTTCCCGAACGTTTTGGCCGATTGACCTTGTGGCGTGCCGTAGGAAAAGGGGCGTGTCAGTAGGGGGCAGTATAGATCTGTCACACGGCTGCCGCTAAATCACCGGGAAGCCCCTAACGCTACAACTAGTAAAGTAAATAATAAACGTGATGACATCATCACTCCCGAACACCTGAAAAGCCCCCGAGTGTAAACTGTTTGGATTTCAGCATATAAACGCTCGGTTTCACCTCCCGGCTTTTATACAGTACAAACGTCTGAATGTCTGCTCGTCTGATGGAGGAATAAAATTCACGCTCATTTTATACCTCATTAATTGTCACGGTCTTCTTGCCACAGGACTCCCCAGCTGGCGGCGTGTGCCGGTTGCCATGGAGACAGCCGCCATTGGCCATGTGGTCGTGTGTGTGTAGATTTCCTGTCTCGTCTGTTTAAGTGATCCCACCTGGGTCTCGTTCATTTCCCTGATTAGAAATTGTATTTAAAGCCCTCGTGTCCCGGTCCAGTTTGACTTTGATTATTTATGTCATGCTGTGTCTGTGTCACCAAGTTCAGTGTTCATGTAGTTTAAGAAGTGTAATAAATGTTTGAAACGGTTACGCATTTGTGTCCCGCATCCCGGCTATACAATGCATGACAGAATCAAAGACCCCAAAATATGAAGACAGCAAGCCACACCGTGATGGCAGCAGAGGAGCTGCTAAGGGAACTCGCGGAGCATCAACGGCGAGTCAACTGCATCGCCGCCGTGGCGGTGATCACCGTGCCGGGGCGGTGCGCCATGAAGGCGGTGGGCTTGGCCTAGATGCGCCAGGAGATCGAGGTGTGGCAGGCTCGGCTTGATGTTCTGGCCGCTGTTGTGGCGTCACTCGTTGCGCAGCGACAGCTCGCCCCTCCCGCTGCGCCTCCAAGCCAGCCACAGCAGCCGCTCAGCACAGATCCAGTCCAGGTCACTAACCTCCCAGGAGTGGAGAAGAAGATCCCCCTAGAAATTTTTGGGGTGAAGCTGATGGCCGCTGTGGTCTTCCCTGACGCCACAGAGGGCGTCGCCCAGTTCCAGGATGCCACAGAGAGCATTTCTCAGTTCCCTGATGCAGTGGAGGGCGTCGCCCAGTTCCCTGATGCCACGGGGGCGTGATCCACTTCCTTGACGCCGCAGAGGGCGTTTCCCAGTTCCCTGACGCCACAAGAGACATCATTCTGCCTCCTGCCCCCGCAGGGGACATCATCGCTCCACCCCTCTGTGCGCCGCTCCCTGGCTTCGCTGGGGATGTCGGGTGGTCTCCCGCGCAATGCCGGCCTCCGTGCGTCCACTTGGACATGGACTTTGAGCCCACGGGTGCGGGGCCCGCCCCTTAGATGCCTGTGTTGGCGCTTCCATTTTAATCAGCTTTTTGAACCAGTTTTTTAAACACTTCCAGTAATCACAGAATG
>JAOUQW010068404.1:7500-13777 GCA_028565825.1 Olivaichthys viedmensis
TTAACACTGTGTGCTGGTGGTGTGTGACAGAAACATACGGGCCACCAGTTCAACATTACACACTACATCTACAATAAATCTACAATAAATCTGTAATCAAGCTGTAATCGATACAAGAAAATGACACACTTAAGATATATATTATTCACTACACCAGTAATAGTAGTAATATTTATTTATTAAGTGTTTCACCATAGAATAATAAAATTAAACCCTTTTATTAACACACAGAAAAGAAATGCCAATAAAACACAAATCAGACACACTAAATATGAATAAATACGATGAAGACTAATAAAAGCCACGGAGTGAAAATGAGTCTTTAAGCTGCATCTTAAAACTGGTTGTTGAATCAGACAGTCTGATATGGAGGGGGTGACTGTTCCAGCCTTCACTTCAGCTTTATCCTTGGGAAAAAAACACAAAAGTCCTTTATTATGAGATTTCGAAGACCTCATGTTCTTATAGAGTTTTAACAGTTTCAAAACATATTCAGGGCCATCATCATGTAAAGCTCGGTAGCTCAGAACTACAGTACTGTGCAAAAGTCAGAGCCCGCCCCCCATATATTAGGTATATCTATATTACCTGTGTATGTCTCCTCCGTATTTCCGTGTATGTCTGAAGGCTTACCTCTGTTTGTTTGTCTATTTGGAATAAAAGTGGCTTTGCATCTGTATCCACCGCTTCACACCCCCCGTTAACCCCACCATTACAGAATGTTTCACCCAAAAATGGATACAGCGAGCCGACCTTGGGCAGTTTACACTTCGCAGTGGAAGCCACCAGCACGGTGCCAAGGCACTGGGCATGGAGGATATCGAAGAAGGAGACTACAATACGTCTGCAGAACTTGTCGCGCTCCTTCAAGCAGATATGCCAGCAATGTTGGCCATGGAGATGGCTGCCGCTGATACTGTTGCTGAGGAGCTCTCGTGAGGTCATAGACGTCGACATAAGGGTAAATCCGTTTCAGTCGTGTCCATTCCAGTACCATCCGTTCCAGCCAGGCCTGCTCCAGACAGAAGACTTAGCCCAACTAGGGATGCAGCGGGCTATGCCGAGCTTCACCAGGCGATGGCTCAGCAGGAAGAAGAGCCAACAATTCGCCGCCCTCACCTTTGCCATAGAATGGGTCACCGCGCAGCTGCAGTAGCGGCCCCCACCCCTCCTCCCACCTGCGTCTCCGAGCCTGCCACAGTGGCCGCTCATCGGCAGTCAAGCTCACAAGCCTCCCAGGAGAGGAGGTGGACCCCCTCCTAGAAATATTTGGGGGGGGGGGGGCTAAATGCTGCCGAGGTCGTTCCTGCACTGCCAGAGATCAGCGCTGAGGTCGTTCCTGCACTGCCAGTGACCAGCACTGTGGTCGTTCCTGCACTGCCAGAGACCAGCGCGGAGGTCATTCCGGCACCACCAGAGATCCATGCCAAGGTCGTTCCTGCACTGCCAGTGATCAGCGCCGAGGTCGTTCCTGCACCGCCAGAGATCCATGCCGAGGTCGTTCCTGCACCGCCAGAGACTAGCGCCAAGGTCGTTCCTGCACTGCCAGTGATCAGCGCCGAGGTCGTTCCTGCACCGCCAGAGATCCATGCTGAGGTCGTTCCTGCACCGCCAGAGACTAGCGCCAAGGTTGTTGCTGCACTGCCAGAGACCAGCTCGGAGGTCATTCCGGCACTTCCAGAGACCAGCGCTAAAGTCGTTCCTGTACGGCCAGAGACCAGCGCCGAGGTCATTCTTGCACCGCCAGAGATCTGTGCCGAGGTCCACAGGTCCTGTGTTTGCGCTTCGTTAAGGGGGGGTTCTGTCATGAACTCCCTGCCTTGAAATTCTGCAATGATCGCGCATGGTGGTTGCCATGGCGACACTTTGTATGTGAGTGTGTATAGTGTAAATAAAACAACTTGCGATTGTATCCACCGTCTCCCGCCTACCACAACCCTGACACAAAATACCGTGAATCAAAATACAGTTAAACAAAATACAGTTAAACAAATACAACTCAGGAGGGTCGTCTAAGTTCTGTGTTTTTGTCGAAAGCCTGATTGATACTTTTTAAATAATATATTTTGAATCAACACCACTTTCTTTAAAATCCTTGAGATAAAATGCAATTTAGAGATTGGTCTAAAATTATTGCAGTTGGTTGGGTAAAGACCAGGTTTCTTAAGAAAAGGCTGAACACTAGCCAACTTACAATAGTGTGGAACACAACCTGAATTTAGAGATACACTCACTGTAGTTTGAAAAACGTGGGCCTACAGCTTTTTAAGAAACTTAACACAGGGTGTCACATCCGCACCAGTCGGCCAGAACTACGTTTCCCAGAATCCACCACTCACTCCCGGATCACATGACATGTCACCTGAACTACTTCCTCGTTCCCACTCACCTGACTTTTGATCACACACACCTGATCCCAATCATCACTCCCTATATAAACACCAGTCCAAACACACACAGGTTGCTACGTTCTGCTCGCATGTACTTGGACAATTCATCAAGCGCTATTCTGACGGACTTCCCGTGTATGGCCCCGTACTGTACTACTGGACTTCCGATTCTGCCTGAGCCTTTGATACCCTGTTTGAGGATCACCCGACCTAACGCCTGTCCTCCGACTTCGATTCTACCTCGTCCCATTCTGCTATTGGGCTTGTGCATCCTCGCCCATTGCCTGCAACTGCATCCGATCTGTCCCGAGCCTGACACCGGGATAACAATGAAAGATAATTGCGAGTTCTGTACAATCTCCATTAACTCCTCTATGGCAACGGGAGTAAATTGATTTATGATATAAAAGTTAGAACTAAGTGGGAACACATGCATAGAAGTAGTAGGAGGTGAAATATTAGCTGTAATATCACTGTTCTTGTCAACAATAACATTTAAACTGTTCACAATCAATAGGCGAGACAGAATGAGCAGCATTCACACATTTACAAGACAATCAATAGTGGAAAATAATAAATAATAGTGATTAAATCATTGAAATATGCAGCTCTTGCATCGCTAGGTTTAGTGTTAAACATAAACAGGATGTCGTTTATGTGCAGGTAATGAACCTGTTTCCTCCTACACACTCCTACAGTCTCTCTTCACACACACACAAATGTTCTCATACAGCCACGGAGAGGAACTAATTAAAGGTTCAGACCTCATGTGTAAAGGAGAAGAATCAGAGAGTATAGCAGAGTGTAGAGTTCAGGGTTCATACAGATTTATTGAAGTCAAATTCAAGCACTTTTCCAGATGATCAGACTTTTCTCTGTATAATGCAGATCTATAACTCAATAAACGACTGGGGCTTAACCAGGAGAGTTAAAGAAAAGGCAGCAGCTACATTTCTAACTGAAAGGAGAGGAATGATGTTAGGTCCTGAATGCAATGACAACTGCTAGCCAACATTATGCTAGCTGTCAGTTTGTAATTTGCATTATTTTATTTGTTATAATGCCACTGTAAGTTATTTGGCACGTTATAAATGTCAAGGTATCAATTTCTTTCTTGGGGATTTTGTAATGTGCTTATGGTAAGTGTGTTCCATCATCACTGTAACCACCAAAACCTCCAACCTTTTATAAGTTAAACTGGTTGCCGGGTGTGATGGTGTAATGTTAGCCAGCAGGTAAGCGTTTGATACTTGCAGAAGGTACCTTACACCTGCTAATATGCTTTACATTCACTGATAATTACGAGAACTTCTTTAGCACCGAAGCTCAGTGGACAAACAATACACACAAGGAAAACGTAATTCGTTGTGAAATTATGAAACTACCAAATACTAAAAAAACATAACTTTATAAATCAAGTATTTTTAAGACTTTAAAATCTTCACTGCTAACGCTAGCTAGCTGGCTAACCTGGCAGGACTTCCTCTTCGAGTGCAATCAAAAAACTACTTTTCAGGGACAGGTGTTACTCAAACATTTAAACACCCACTTGTCCCACTCAAAGACACTTCTTGGCCTTGTGTGTGTGTGTGGGTGTGTGTGTGTGTGTGTGTGTGTGTGTGTGAGATGGAGGGTAAAATTATGTATGAATGTTTAATAACTTACGTAAGAGGTGCCACTCATCCTGTTGGATGGTTCTGGTCAGGTTTAATGGGATGTTCCTAAGTCGGATTGGCTGAGAGAAATGATATTTAACCGCAGTGCAGCGCTCTGCGATACCTACAAACACACACACACACACACACACACATATATATATATATATATATAAAAATCACATTTTTGATAAATGTAATACCTGCTCTTCAGTCGTATTCATTTACACACACAATCAATGCAGTAAATCACACTGCAGGTGCTGAATGAATCTATTAGCATTGACTCCGCCCCCTCACTTACACTTTTATGTAGAAACGCCCCAAATTACATATTCATGAAGACAAACACACAAAACACACAATATATGTTAAAAAGTGTTTTAGGAAATCAGGGCCTGAGTGTTAAATACTGAATTCCTGGATAATAACGCTGAACTAAAGGAAATGGACCAGTGTTTGATAAAGACAGTGAAAGAGTCTCAGGCATGAAAGTGGAGGTGTTGAAGGTCGACTGGAACAGAGTGACTCGGCAGATCTCCATCTTTAATCCAGAGTCATCTCCATAATCTGTATCGATTTCCCTCTGTCACCTTCAGACGTTCATCTCTGACTTAGAAACAGCACCCCGTCCAGGCTGGACCTCAGGTGAGACGTGTCTCAGACACACTGAGCTTTTCTACATCACTGATCTGCATTAACATGATGACATAACGCATTATAACACTTCTATAGACATCAGTCAGGAACGAACGAGAACTCTGCAGTGACGGAGAACATGCAGCAGAACACGCCCATGTGAGAACATTTCACTCCATCATTTGTTTAATCACCACGGGGAAACTTTTGATAGAACGCAATATGGTGTGACCGCGTGCCAGCCAATAGGAACAGGCCTGGGACAGAGCTTCAGTCATTCACAACAGTGTTGAGAAAGATGGAGAAACTCATGGCAGGTGTCGCTATGAAACACTAAAGCACTATAGAATGTTATAGATTAACAAAATTCATGAATATAACACATACACACACACACACACACACACACACACACACCCCCCAGAGACTTGTACAACCTACAGAGCCAAAAATACAGCAGGAGAAAATCATCCCAATCCCTCACATCCTCCTTTCTCCAGTTTCCTGTCCCTTCATTTAGCAATGAGATACTGCACTATTCAAACAACTATACACACACACACACAAACACACACACACACACACACACACACGGATTTCTTCCTGAACTGTAACCCTGCTCACATAACACCATCATGACATCATACAGATAGAATTCTACTGAAGCTGAAATACAGCACCTGCAGTTACTCATAGTCAAGTGGAGTTATTAATCTCAGGCCTCTTACACATGTGTAAGGATATTCTTGAAAACACATTTTTCCCCTTAGTTTTTAAAAAATCTCTACGTCCACACAACAGCATAGGGGGCGATAATGAGTCATAAAATTTGATGTCAAATGCTTAAAGAACATTACGAGCATGTGCATTGTGCAAAATACAGACCCGGACAGAGGAAGACCCTCCTCCAGCACATCTCTACTGAATTCATATAGAGTCATGTGTGTGGACCGATGACGAAGTTACACTGGAAAACAAATACAAAATACAGATTGTCTGCAGGTCGCTATGACGATAAAGTAAAGACTAATTAAACTGTAAACATGTAATTAAACTTAAAATTAGAGACCACACAGAAACAGTGCGGTCATCAGCCATGTGAAAGTCTTGGTGCATGCACGAGTCTACGTCGAGACGTCAGGGTTTCCACAAAGCTGCGTTTCATTCATCCACACAAAAACACTGAAAACACTGAAAAAAAAGATTTAAGCTTAAGTTGTTCAAAAACCTCAATTTTCAGTGACCTTAAACAGCAAAACACAGAGAAAAGTCCACATTCACCAAAATATCCGTAAATGTGGACCTTAAAGTTTCAACATGTCAGAGTTTGAGCATTGATAAAACTGTCTGATATTAATCTGATTAGTATCAGTGGAAAAGGAAAACAGTGATAAAGTCTCTTTATGTGTTTGATTAGGAAAACTGCATTCATGAATGTGAGGATGTTTAGAACAACAGTCACACACTCATAGACACACACACACTGTAATCTGTACACACTGTACTGCTGTATCACACACACACACACTGTAATCTGTACACACTGTACTGCTGTATCACACACACACACACTGTAATCTGTACACACTGTAC
>JAOUQW010068535.1:0-13768 GCA_028565825.1 Olivaichthys viedmensis
TCAGTTTATGTCAGTTGTCATGAAGGTCTTATGTTGGTGTCATGTAGCCTTCTGAACACTGCCCTACAGTAAAGTGTTAAGGAAAAAAGTTTAAATCTAGAGCCTTAAAGAGTTCTTTGGTTTCTCCATCTGAGGGAACCCTTAAACGTACTATGTAGAACCTGTGAGAAGTTTTCTTTATTTTCTTGGAAGTTTAATTTTTATTAGCAATAGTTATTAAGTTTAGTTTTCAATAACTCTTATTTTTACTTGTTTTAATATGTCTCTTTTTCAACTCTTTGTGTTCATTTTACTGCTTTGACCTTGTGTTCATTTTACTGCTTTGACCTTGTCTTCCTCCAGACTCAACTCAGCTCTGTGATAAAAGGTTACGCTGACATCTCTGTGTTTTTGATTTCTCTTATCCATGACTCTTAAAAACGCTCTCTCTGAAGACTGCATTTCAGAGAGACATTGGTATTGTTGAATTGAGTTCTTCGTGCACGGGAATGAAAATTAAACTCTTTGTCAACTCTTTAAAACCTGCGTCTTGTCTCCTGACTCTGCACTGACTGCACTCAAGAAATAGTTTACCACAAACCCTACAAAAAAGGGTTTTCCTTTCAGAGTGGGTTCCATTTTTTTACATTTACTCATTTGGCAGACACTTTTATCCAAAGCTACTTACAATGAAGCTGAGCAGATGAAGGTTACGAGTCTCACACCCTTAAGATCAGTAGCCCAGAGCCTTAACCGCTGAGCCACCACTGCCAAGTAGACTCGCTCTAGGAAGCTAAGAACTCTTGACTATTCAAAAAACTTTGAGGAACCCTTTTTCTAAGAATGTATGTAGCATACAGTATATACTGGTGCAGTTCAGTATACAGTATACAAGTATACCATTTCGAACACAGCCAACAACTCACAACACTGAACCCTCAAAAAAAGAGAGTACATGCAACCTTATTATTGGCCACTCAATATATATCGGTCAGGGCTTACTACTGACCCATGGTACGCATTTAAGGGTTAGATAGTTGTTAAGCCCCTCACCTGAGACAAGGTAGCCCGTGGTTACGCCCACATTCAGTTTCACCAGTGTTGGATCTCCCCTATAACAACAGACAAGAACAAGATCAGCAGAAATAATGAATAAGTGATAAATAAATGCACAATTATCAATGAATGAAAGAATGTACGATTTAAAATATGCATAATGTAACAATAACCTTCTCACCAAACTGGGTCTTTCTTGATAGCTTCATCAAAAATTAATATGTAGAGACACAAGAGTCCCACGATCAAAGCATGGACTGTGGAGACGGCCCTGATTAGGATGCACAGAGCCGAATATTGTAATCACATGAAACAGGGACATGTGAACATAAATTATATTACTATATACGCAAATACACATGGTTTTGCATTCTTATAGGAAACGTGTATTTAAAAAAAGACCTAATAATAAAAGCAAGAGTATAAGCAGTTTCACCTAGAGCACCACTCGGTCCTCTGCGCGTTTGTGAGTGTGAGGAAAGCTGGAACGAGACGCTCGGACAGCCAGGGACATGCAATGTGGAAGATCCACTGAAAGACGAGGAAACTGCTGAGAGTAACCAACAGCACAGGGATGCTCAGAGGCTCCATGGCCACCTCGTCCTGCAGAGAGAGGACGTGTGAGAGAGAGGGACAGAGACAGCATAGGATAGAGGAAAGAGACAATCCATACACACCGCTGCTCTCACTCCAGCACGCAGTAAATTCCTCACTCGGCTACATCATGCCTTGCTGCGCTGTAAAAAAAAAAAATGGACGATTTCCTGGTTTTCAGATTCACAGCTGGGGGAAAAGCATCACTTGTCCCCTGTGCTGCCGCAGTACCACTCTGCTGCCAAATGCCCAGCGTGGAGCTCTGTTTGTATATCTGCTGATACAGTGCTATTGGGCAACCAGTTCTCATATTGCTGTATCCTTCTTTTACAGAAAAATGACCAATGGCTTTGGGAGATGCACATGGAAGGGTGCAGAGTACCGGCATCTGGCAGAATATACACTGTCAGGAAAAAAGGTACCGACAGGTTCATTTTCGTTCCCCAAGGTACAATGCAAATGTACACTCCAAGGTAAAACAGCAGTCCTCAAGGTCCAATCATGTACCTTAAATTAATTTTAAAGGGACACTACATCCTCTAGGTCCTCTAACTAAAGGTACAAAAGATTGAGGGTACCACCTCAGCGGACATAATGGGTCCCGTTTGATCCTGTTTTCTTTCCTAAATTCAACAATCATATAACAATTACTTCATTAAAAAAATATTTCACATTCTAAATCTGAAAGGATTTGATTGGCCAAGTAAGATTAACCTTTAAATTTTTGGTCTGTCTCACCAAAAAGAATTATAAATACATACCCAAAATGTCATATATTTGCTTCAAACAACATTGCTAAGCTAATAGCATGGAAAGTCCACTATATGCATATATATATATATATAATCATCTCTTATAAATCTCCTCCCTTATAAAACCAGCCGTACCCTTAGGTCATCCATTTGTGACAATGTCTATTGTTAAAAGCGCTATACAAATAAAATTGAATTGAATTGAAAAATCCTCGACTGGTCTGTTTACCATTCCTTCATCCAACCGCTGCAGCCTTGGCGACCGAGCCTTCTCCAGAATCTGGAACTCAGACAATCCCACTCTGTTTCCATATTTAAATCTGTTTAATCTCAAGACAAAAACCCAACCTGCCTAGATATAATCACACTGAATCACATTTACTTTTTTTTTGTTTTTTTGTTATGTCCTCTCGTCCTGTCTTTCTGGTGCTTTTCCCACCCAGGTCATTATGTCTTATTGTTATGCAAGACTGCAATACGTATGTTTCCCCATATTTCCCCATATTTAAGCATCTTTGTGTTCTTGAAAAGCGCATTATAAATAAAATGTATTACTATTATTATTATTATTATTATTATTAGTGTACTATATCTAGATATTAGATATTGAAAATAACATGAAAAAAAAACAAGATTGAATGGCTTACCCATCCTAAACAGAGTCCTGTGCCAATCCCTCCATGATGGTGAGTAATGAAGGAATGTGCAATGATACAAGGACCAGAGTGACCTTGCGAGATTTGAACTGTGCTCCGGCAGTGTGGAATTACCGCTGACGCGCGTAACATTATAGGAGGGGAAACGTGCAAAGCACTGAACAAATTCCACGTCTACAGAAACATCCTCTGCATTTCGGCTATAAAATAGTCTGAAAACCGCACAGTATTTTTACTGTACAACCCACTATCAAGATTTTCAGTACATCATAATATCCACTTACACCTTCACATTTTCAAAGGGGATGGCATTAGGTGACATAGCAATGTAGCAACAGTGAGAGAGTGTATATATTTCACATATAAAATATATATTTCCTTCTGTGGTGAATCATTTAAATTTGGGAGCTCTGAAGGGTAAAGGGGGAGCGAGGCCGTATATAAGGCTTTAAACAACATAAGCAGGAGTTTGAAACTGGTAACAGGCCAAAACCGATAAGAATTTTACTGATGAGAACTGACCTTTTATTAACGGTGACAGCTGAGTTCTGTATATATTAAAGCTGCTGTAAGGTCTTGTAAGGTTTTACTGTTATACAAGTATATTGTCAATCCCATAGTCTATATAAATCTTAATTATATGAATTAGATTTTACTGAAACAGGATGTACTCCATGAAGAGTGGAGAATGTTGTGGAAAAACTGTGTCTTTCCAGACAGTCCTGTTCTGAATGTCGCCATTTACAAAGCGCATGGATGGAGCTGAGAAGAGATGCAAGAGTGAGCTGGGAATATTAGAAAAGTGATGCTTCTCCAGGGAGGTGGATGTCCAGCCCTCAACACACATGCACAGCCTTCATCCTCCCTGTGTGTTCTTTTGTCATGCACAATTCTAAAACACTTTGCTGAAGTCTTTACTTCTAAGAAAGCTCCTGTTCTTGCTGTTAATATGCCAAATTTTGCGTAGGAGACTTAAAGAGCTGTTCATCCCACCTCTCTGATAAGTGGCACATGTGCACTTTACAGCATATAGCAATAACAATATCAGTGTAATTGCACAAAACACTCACTGCTCAGATACTTAACTGTACATTCTCTTTAATATAAAGAATCTTTAAATTGTATCACTTTTGTAATTATTTTGAAACTATTCAATACTTGCATTGCATTGCATTTTGCATTAACATATGATAGCCATTACATCATTGCACATTCTTTACCCCTGGAAGTATTTATGTGGAACACTGTGTACTGCTTTTTGCACTACTGTATTGTTGTATTGTATTGTTGTGTTGTATTGTACTTATGGCATATTGTTTATTGCTTTTTTTGCACTGTATTGTATTGTACTGTACTGTTATTATATTGTTATACTGTATTGTATTGTTGTAAGAAAAATTCCTTGTACATCTGTACTTGGCGAATCAAAGATTCTGATTCTGAAGAGACTTTCGGGCGTGATGATGTAGGATGTATCTAAGCTGTCGTATGACGTGTGCATTCGAAAATCCTTGCCAATTTGAGTCTGACAGCTCTGACTGGAAATTGCTGTGACGATTACAGGAATTCCAGGGAGACTCACAGCAGCTCAGGAACATCATGTTTTAGAATATTTTTTTCTCTCCTGACTCAATAATCATTTATATATTTTTAACAAAACAAAAAAAATCCTACACATTGTATCTTTAACAGTCACTGAATCAACCTTTAAACACCTTTCTACAGGAGATTTGGCACTTACCAACCACTAGATAGCGTAATTTTCCTACTGTTCCATTTGTAAAAGGCAAACTATCCACAGCATTTACATTTACATTTGTTCATTTCAGAGACGCTTTTATCAAAAAAGTGACTTACAAGAGAGAAAGAAAATAATCGAAGCACAGAGCTGTTAAAGGAGTCGACAGTGATACAAAAGACCAGGTTTCCACCTATTAACCAGAAACATGTGCAACTATGTGCGTAGTTGTAGGTGTATGTTGCCAGACTGGGAGATGTCTCATCCAGTTGGGGTATATTAAGCCCATTCGCCTTGGGCTAGTTAGTTAATAATTTGTCGTATTTTTATTGATTCGTGATATCTATGGTTTTACAGAAAAGTTATTTTGAGCTGGTTTATAGTGAATTGGGAAGCTTTTAAACTGGGACTGGTCTTGTGAATCATCCAGTCTGGCAACCCTGAGATCCAAAATGTCTTACAAGACTTATATGTTTCCTAAATGTTAAACCTTTTATGTTTTATATTTATCTATGCGCAATTATTTAGTTCCACGCATATAAGACAAGTCCATTTAGATAAAGCCCTACTCTTTTTTTTGCACACACTATAATACATGTGGCTTTGAAATATCATTAAAAGTTGTTCAGAAACTTGCAATTGCTGTAATTTTCAAAATTACTTTGTTGTTCCTGGCAGTTTCCTTTCTTACACATCCTGTTTACGACCACATGTCCCTTGATAGCTGTGCTAAGGCCTCTGGAAGCACAGGGAAAGAGGAGGATGAGACTTGCTGTCCATGCTGTGTTAAAGATGTCCTGAAAAAAGAAAACATTATGAACTCATGGCCTCAACCCCTGGCTAATTTTAGCATGGACTGTAAATTAGAATGAATAGACTTTGTTTGGCAACAATCTTTAACCATGATGTGACCCATTTTGCTGTAAACTCAATGTAGGCTTTATAAGGTCTAATCCACTGTTGTTTTCAGTGATAAACATGGGAAAAAACATGCTCTTATATAAGATACTTTCACAAAACACAACATTAATTTAGTATTATTAGTGGCAGATAGTTGTGACTTTCGGGTGGTGTTGTGTAAAAGGCTAGAACTACTTTCACTGACCATCCATTTGGGATTATCTGAAGTGCCTTTGTTGGATTATAAATTGACTATTGGTAGCCACATACTTGGCAAATGTCTCAAAATATGTCTGGCTTTTGCATTGCCTTGTAATTGGTGGCAGTCATGTCCAAACCCCAAAAACCACCCAGCAAATTAACTGCGAAGCTTATATTTATGGAAGGTCAAAAGTGTCAAAAGCTCTTAAACCTCTAGCATTTTATATGGGGTACCAATGCGGTATGGCTGGTGCTGAAAGTAATTTCCCAATGGAATTTAAATAATCTACTATTATTCAAATTTGTCTTTGATTTATGATTGGTAACATTTCCGGTTTAGTTTGTGCAGCATAAGGATATACTGGGACACATCAAATGTTTCACTGTTTTTTAATAGTTGACCATTTTTGCACTTTTTCTTTTAAGCAAAAGACAAATCAGATACCACTTCTCATCCTGGCATAACACCTTAACCAAACCTGGCTAGCTACCTAAAGATGACAATATGACAATAACTCAATAGGTAGCTATCAAATCAAAACCTCTAGTTTCTTTCTTGTAGATTTAGAAAATAGTGGATATTGTGGTTGCTACAGATTAGCTAGCTTGCTAGTTAAAGAAGATTAGCCACTCTCTCATGCTAACCAAGCTGGAGAATGTGTGTTTATGTGATGTGTTTTTTTTTAATGTTTAGACATGGATGTAGTAGAATCAGAAAAAAAAATCCACAACGCGGTCCAGTGTCCAGAGTACGAAAAGATTACACAACGAACAAGGAAAAGGGTTTAACTTGAGAAACTGGTTGAACAGCTATGCTGTGTGAAATTTGACATAACGGAGCATGTTAATAGTTTAAAACTGCCTTAAAACGAGTGTTTACCATTAACCATTTACCACTTTTCTTTGTCTATATTCTCAGAAAAAAAGGTACTGAACTGTACCTTTTCCTTTTCCTTGGGGTGGTACCCTCAAGGGTACATCTTTTGTATCTTTAGTATGTACCTTTCGCCTGGAAATGTGAATATAGTGTGCCTTTAAACATAATTAAAGGTACATAATTAGACCTAAAGGACCACTCTTGCATCTTTAATTCGCTTTTAGAGTAAAGCTTTAAAGGTACACTACATGCACCTTCCCAGGTAAAAGATACATACTAAAGGTACAAAAGATGTACCCTTGAGGGTACCACCCTCAGTTTCAGTTTAGTACTTTTAATTCTGAGAGTGCACTGCCATGTTCACTGCCCCCCCATATCCCATCCCCATCCCCCCATATCCCATATCCCATATCCCATCCCCCATCCCATCCCATCCCATAGTGAGGTTGGAGCTTCCAGCATAATTTCATAAACTCCTGACATTTTGGACCCGTTGGCCTTCCACAGCACATGCGTTCTCGCTATTAGGAGGTAGAGCCGCGCTTGCCCAGCCCAACCTCACGTAGCACATTTCACTCCGCGCTGCGTCGTTCTGCTGAGGAGCTTCTTGAAAATCAGAGCCAACTTTTCGGAGCAGCGTTTATCCACATCGACTTGATCGTACAGAAAATGGCTCAGTTCAACAAGGGCCCCGCGTACGGTTTATCCGCCGAGGTTAAGAGCAAGGTAAGCAGCCTGACTCCAGGCTTGTTTGTTTGTTTGGAGAGAAATCTGTTACTTTGTTTCCACTGTCGCTTCCTTTCATGTCGCTTCCTTTCATGTCGCGTCCTTTCATGTCTTCGCGCGCTCGAATGTTCGAATTTTCCAAACGTTAGGAAGTTGGAACAATCGAATGTTCGAACCAAATTCCCGCGATTCGACGGAGGTTCTTCTAGGTTCTTTCTCAAGTGCGGTCGGATTTTGGTTAGTTGCTCCACTCTTTGTCCTGCCCATCACTGCTCTTTTTTTTCTTTTCTTTTTTTTTCCTCTCTCTCCCCCTTTTCTTCATCAGCAATCGTGTTTCTGAGAACGTTCTGGAAAAAAAAAAAAAGAGAAAGGGAAAGAAGAATGTTCGACTAAAACCTCTATGCATGAATATGCACGCTTATATAAGCCTGATCACACCTTTGCAGCTCACAATTGTACTTATTAATGGTAGAAGTCAACCTTTTCTTTTTCTTTTTTTTTACTTTTTCTTTTTTTCTTTTTTTTCTTTTATTCTATAGTCTCTTATATTTGTCTGCCACGAGTGCATTTCTTTCTTTGAGGACTTTGTAAGGTCGGAACAGCACTTTGCTTTCATTTTTAACTCCTTTTTTTTTTTTTTTTACAAGTTCATGCGGGGGTCTTGGCTCAGTGGTCGCTCGGGTTCAGGTCACGCTTTTAGCAGAGGCCTGTGTTAAGTATGGCTGGTGAAATGAATGAATGAATGGTGAAATGAGATCCATGATGCGTGAAGGCCTATGAAACAGTAGAGCTGCATTATGGTTGGTGGGCAATAGAGCAGCATGGATGCATTATGGTCATGCACTCCATGTTCCATGATTGTGGCCCATAAAACAGGAAAGATGCATTTAACACATTATGTCTGAAGGGAGGAGGGGGTGAGTTGTGGTGTTGGATGCAGTTTGAGGGCAGGACTGCAAGTGGTATGCCAAATACAAGTATGCAAACCCGGCCTTTTCTAGGACACGTTGGGGTGGAGGCGTCCCGTTTGTTGATGCAAAAAAAAAAATAGCAGACTAGGTGAGGGAACCGGTTCACAGCATGACTAAATATTTAAAGTTCCGGCTCCTTAACGCTTCAGCTGCTTTTTGCATGCTTCGAATAGTCGTTGCATGATGAATATTTTTTATGAATGACAATCGAGCTTCTCTCCTTCTTTCACCTTCTTCGGTAGACGTTACAGCAGAAACACATTTCAGGTCTGTTTGCGCGAAATAGAAGGAACTTGGTGGCTGTGGTCATAAGCCTTCAGGAAGTGATCTAACCGTTTTTCTAGCAGTCTCGTCTCTCAACGTGATCATGCCAGATCTGTCATGTCGCCTACGCACTGGACTGAGCTTTCTTTACGCTTATATTGTAGCTTAACAGGACTGAGTTTTCCCAAATCACTGTAGCTCGTATGTTGTCATCATATCATCATAAGATGGGAAAGTGAGGACGGGTTTGAACACTCATTCTTAGAGTTGAATCAGTCTTAACAACAGGCCCAGGTTCTGCTTAGTTTTTTAGTTACTAGAGAAATAGTTTTTTGACAGTAATAAGTAAACATGTTGTTTAAGTTTTGTTGCTTTTGAAAGTCAAAATTGATGAATGAGGTTTTTAGATGCAATGAGATGCCAAATGCAAAGGCTTCCCGTTTGCTGATGCAAAGAAACCAGAATTGACTTGCTCAGTATTAGATGTGTCAATAATCAATCATACAATGTATTGCGATATTCAACGTGTTCTATATTGCTAATACAGATGCTTTATATTATCATCACTACCCTTGTCTTGCGTTCAGGAGGATGCTGCACAGTTGGGCAGCATCTTTGGGCAGCGTTTGCATTCCTAAGATGGTCTGTTCCATTCATAAGGCAGCATAGCCCAGTGCTCTTCTAAGGTTTCTTATTTTGGACAGATTTTAAGGAGAATTTTATGTCCTTCTTGGAGAGGGCAATCCCATAATTCTGTTTACCAGACAAGAGTTCCATGAAAGACTGAAAAATGTGCAGGACAGAATGGTCACTCAGAATGAAGATTTCTTTTAAACTCCAGTAAAATGCAATCTATATATTGCACATTTATTATATTTACATGTATTCATTTGGAAGATGCTTTTTTTTAATCCAAAGTCACAATTGAGGGAGGATACAGTCCAAGCAGTTGAGGCGTTAAGGCCCTTGCTCACGGGCCCAACGGTGGCTCTCTGGCAATCCTGGGATTCAACCTCCCAACAACCTTTCCATCACTAGATAAGAGCATTTAAATACTGAGCCAGCACTTCCCAAACTGTGAGAAAAGATTAGGCAGTTATCATGATACCATTGATGATTACCAGGCAGACTGATTAGCTGGCATTGCCATTTCTCTTAGAATGTTATGTGACCACATTTGATAAAATTCCAAGCTCAAATTGCGCATACAAAATCTCTAGCAGTTTCATGTAGCAAGGTGAAATATGTAGTTTCCTGACAAACTTGATTTCAGGCATGTACAGTAAGGTCGTTCTGCTCCATGTCCTGAGAAATGTGCTAGCACAAGGCCATGTTTGAGGAAGTGGGTGTGCAGAGAAATATCTAAACAACTTGAAAGCATCAGAGGCGCCAAATACTTGTAAGGGGTGTTAACTAAATTGAGCTCAACACACATTGCTTTTTGTTAGAGTCCGTCACAGGCAGATCGATTACAACAGTTGTACACCACAAATGGCACGTTTGAGATTTTATGGGTCTTTTTCACCTACTCCGTGTTCTCACCTACCCAGCTGAGGTGCAGAAGAGCTTTCCACGACGTGCAGAAAAGTCACACTCGGCGTGCAAACCGATACGAACAAGGAAGCTGACACAATTTCAGTATTTTTTGGTCGTTTTAGGTATCTAAATCTTGTTTCATGTGTTGCACAATTTGCCTAAATTAATTTATCAACATCATATCTCATTTTTTAGCTGTTTATCAAAATATGGCACTCTGACGGTGAATACAGAATCAGTATGCATTATGCAAACTATAGGTCACCCATGGTGGTGGGAAACTGTTAGGGCTGCATGTTGACCCGGATATCAACACTGAGAAACTTTTTTATATAAGCCAGGTGCTGTGTAAACCACTCTTTATTAACTCCACAATCATCTCAACCAAGCAGAATTAACAGGACATGACTCATGACAAATTATAGGGTGTCTACAGCATCACTGAACTGCAGCCAATGTGAATGGGAACCAAACACGCAATGTGCTTTTTTTTTTCTTCTTTTTTTTGGGGACTGTACTTGATGTTGTATAAAGAAATTTATACATTTTGATCATCTTGCAAAGACTCTGTGTAGCTGATTGTGTTTGTGCCCTCAAATTAACCTAGCATTTCTGCTATTAGCTGTGTTGTCTCTCAACTCTGCTTGCATCGCACAATGAGGTAAAAAAACGTTATTCATGTCTGGCCATAATCATCGTATTTTTGCTCAAGCTGTGTTTTTTTAAATTGATGGCACGTTGTTGTATTAATAGTACACCTTTGCACTGCATAGTTTGTACTTAACTTTGTCAGTGTTTTCGCATGTCGCTATGTGTTTTGGAAGCCATCATTAGCTAGATAGTGGTACAGTTTTTGTCTCTGAGAAGGGGCTCCAGCCCTCCAGTCTCTGAAACGATCGTCTATCATTTACCCTGTAAGTACCGTCCCCAATGCCTCTGTAACCAGACTGCAGTTCCTGCCCAAAATGCCACTCTGAGCAATCATTCAATTCTTGGAAAGATGAATGTTTTGTTGTTGGGTTCGGGACTTTAATACATGTAAACGTCCGTTCAATTATTTACTGTGTTGTAATGATCGATCATGGCTGTCGCATGCATGTACTTGAGTACTTATGCTCATATATAATGTCTAAGAAAAAGTAGGGCCCAGTTTATCCTTGTATATATTATCAACTAGGTAGCAGATGATGTCTGTAAAATAGGTTAGTAAAGTTCAGGGTGATATTGGTAGCAACAGATTCTTTATGCGGTTCCACTTCCAAACTACGTCTTCATTGAACCTTCATGTTCTCTTTCAGCGAAAACAGTGCAATTATAATCATTTGGCGATTTGTACAGTCTATTTTTTTATTTTTAACTACATGTACAGAATCATATTGGCTTGCTAGCTAGTGTCCTAATTGGCGAGCTATCTAGCGAAAAAGAAAGAAATTTGCAGTTATGTTGGCTCTCATGAATACATGGATGGAGCTGCATACATACCCCCTAATTTGAATATAGCAATATGCAAAATGTAAAAAAATAAAAAAATATTGAACTAAGTTTGGCCACAATTTAAAATTTATGCAATTAGTCGACCAGCCAGAACATGTTTGGTGTCTTAAGTTTACTTAGTTTTGCACTTGAGCTATTCAGCGAATGTGGCCATATGCATCCCTGACCCTCCAAATGTGGTTTGAGTGAATGGATCACAATGCGTCTCTGAGACACATATGACCCCGTTGACACTTGTACTTGCCGCTGACCACTTGTGATCCGATCACTCGAGACGCATGTTAATACCAGGTGGAAACTGGGCCTTAAGAGAAGCTTATAGCCGGCAGTATAGCATTGTGTAAGCTACATGTCTAAATTATTACACACTCGCCTCAAACCACGTCGAGTTGAAGCCAAATCACTCTTTCCCAGCATCGGACTCTGGTAGAACGTGTGGCCTAAAGTTTGTAATCTGAGTTGTCCATAAGAAGTGATTCGGATGGTAATAGAGTTCCAGTTTGATTTGTATATTTACTATTAATATGGATTTATTCTGCTCTTTAACAAAACTGTTTATGTACAAATGGCATTACTGAGCCAAACAATGTCTTTTGAGAGAAGCATGTGATTTTGACATGCAGTTTGACTGCCTCCCCTGATTTTTGTTAGCTACGTTAGCCTTGTTGCTCCAGTTTAAAACTATAGAATCGAACTTCAGACACCTAACGTCTTGACTGATTGTGCGCCTTTGCCGTAAGGGAAAAACTGTCATTCATTTTGGTCAATTCTTTTTAAAACTCAACACCTTCATCTGCTGTTTTATAAAAAAGAATTTTTTTCAGTTTAATTTATCTTTGTTCTCTTTCGAAATGTGGAAATAATCCGAAACTACCAATGAAATGATAGTGGGTGGGGCTACATATTGAGTTACTAGGTTATCATTTGATGCACAGAAACAATTATGCTACATGCAGGCTGTGAGCACTTTGTTTATCGATAATAATATACATTTTTGTATGTGATACAAATTTTGCATAGCAGATAGGGTTCTGTTTTTTTCTCCCAAATGTGAGCCCAACTTCTCGACTGTAAGACCTTTAGCAGGTGCTGGACTTGAAGCAAAGTGACTTGTATAAATTGTTTTTTTTTCTTTAAGCAGACAGTGTCTTATACTCTGCATGCTGTTCAATAATTATTGTATTTATCCCAAAGTGTTACTCTGGTACAGGATGAAGCAAAATTGTAGGCTCTGAAGCATCTTTTTGTTCGCTTCAATTTGAGGTTCTTTACTCTTTTCATACCTCAAAATTAAGTCCCAGCTTTGAGCATGTTCTCACTAAACCCCATGTAGATGTTCTCTTTAAGTGTATTGCGAAACCAACAACCTTGTGGGATGAAAATAATGGATGTGTCGGGCTTGGAGGCTCCTGATTTATCAAACTCGCAGTCGGTTTTCCCCTTCTCCCTCAAACAGGCGAAATCAAGGCCAAACACACAGGATCTATTGTGTGGATACAGATGGCTGCATGTAAAGACACTCGTGTTGGTCTCTTGGTTACTGTAGGACACACAACACTCAAACATCTTGTAAGAGGCAGAAGTTGGAAAGTATTCTCCCGTTAACCTTTGACCTGTCCGTGGGTGGACGTTTTTTCCTTTGTGGGACTTTTTGAAGATGGTTAGAGGTCATTGGTCAGGAACTGGTGTAGATCAGTTCATTGATTTTTCTCTCTCGGCGCAGAAGTGTGTATTGACTACATTACACAAGTGTACACTTGCAGCCCAAGGGGAGGAGTGTGTAAATGGGAACAGATTTATCAACAGGAACACACGCAAAGTTGGCAGCAAAAACAATGTACAAATCGCCAAAGAAATCATTAAAAATTGCACTGTATTTTCTTTGAACTATAGTGGGGTCCAAAAGTCTGAGACCACATTGAAAATCCAGCAGCATGTTTCACTGTGGTTTTGATCCACTGTGGTATCAATCTCTCTTCTGTTCGTCTCCTTACATAAACCCTTCTGTTACTGCCATAAATCTC
>JAOUQW010068553.1:0-13767 GCA_028565825.1 Olivaichthys viedmensis
GCTGACAGAAAGGCTACGGTAACTCAGATAACCACTCTACAATTGTGGTGAGCAGAAAAGCATCTCAGAATGCACAACCTGTAGAACCTTGAGGCGGATGGGCTACAAAAGGAGGCTCTATCCAGAATTAGTATAGTATTCCTAATAAAGTGCTTGGTGAGTGTATTTATAAGCATAAAATTTAATTGATAGGGAAAAAAGTATTAACACACTATATTATATATACATATATATGTTTGTGACGTCTTGTTTGTGTTTTATATGTATGTGTGTGTGTGTGTGTGTGTGTGTTTGTGTGTGTGTGTATGTAAAGGTTACATAATACATAAAAATAAACCAACCGAGTTACAGATATTAATGCTGCAAATAAAAAAGAAATCAAAACTGTTTGCAAATTGCACCTGGTTTCTGTATAAAAGACGTTGCCATTGGTTGGGAAGATTTCACACAACAATTAGCAATCATGGTAGGAAGGAGCTTCCTAAAATACATAGCAAACACCTTAAACATCCATGTCAGTACAATTGGTTTGATAATACGCAAGTGGAAAGCTCTTGGAACCACAAAGATGCACGTCTAAAATTTGCACACGAGCATTTAGACAAATCAAAACTCTTTTGGAACAAGGTACTATGGTCAGACGTAACAAAAACAGAACTCTTTGGCAATAATTCAGCTCGTCATGTTTGGAGAAAGAAGGGTCGGCGTATGATCCCAAGAACACCATCTCCATAGTGAAGTACGGAGGTGGGATCATGAGCATGCTTCTCTGCAAATGGTACTGGGGCATTACACGTCATCGAAGAAAACATGAATGGATGTACAGGAGAATTTAATCTCATCAGCCAAGAAACTGAAGCTGGGGAGAAGATGGACGTTACAACCAGACAACGACCCCAAAACATACAGCCAAAATAACTCAAGACTGGTTTCTAAAAACGAAGGGGAAGGTGCTTGCATAGCATCTCCTACCTTGAGTCCCATAAAAAAATGTATGGCGGATTTTGAAATTGCAAGTCCATCAGAGGGACTCTCGTAACCATGGGGAATTGAAGACGGTTTGCCAAAAGGAATGTGCCAAAATTTAACTAGAATGCTGTAGCAAAAAGCCGTAGACATCTCAAAGCTGTAACTGCCAACGACTGTAAGTACTAATGTTATTAATTTGGGATGGCATATCTTTGTTTATGCTTGTAAAAGTTATGACCCTTACTACCACATTAAGAGTAGTCCTTAATACCCTGGAATACACCTAGATTATGGTCTCTAATAAAAATAAACACTTTTATTTATATTGACAGAACTGAATGCCTCTCCTTGTAATACGTTTGCGAATCTCTTAAATACTAGAAAGAGACATTTCATGAAAAACTGCACTTCTAATTTTTTTTCTAAGAATACTGACCAATACCAGACTACCACAGACTATAGAAATGGATTGTTCTTGGCTAAAAAAGGTTAATTTACAATTAGACTTTTTTAGACTTCCATGGTGGAAAACAAAAAAGTTAAATATTTGAAAATGATCCCTTTTAAAAATACTCTGGTGTGACCAACTTGAAAACTTTGTCACCGATACCGCTTTAATGGCGCTAAAACGTCTGATAACCGATATTATCGGCCATTTAGTCAGAAATTAAACAGACGCCAGTAGTTGTAGTAGTTTAAGTTTAGTGCAAACCATTCATTTTACTGGCCACATCTCTCGAACTCACCTGTGGTTGGCTCAAACTTCCATTGGCTCTTCAGCTCCTTATCTTCTCTGCCAAGCATGAAGGTGAAGGGTCCACTAAACGGATGAGCATCGTTGTCCTCGGCCTTCACTATCACTCGGTCGGTTTTGTTTACGCACATCACCAAACTCTTGGTGGTCAGGTAGGGTGTATTATCGTTCTTATCTCCCAGATGGACCACCAGAGTGCCTGTACCTGTGGCAGGAGGTTTTCCTGTGTTGCAGAAATTGAGAGAACCATTGAAATTTTTGAGGCAGAGACTAATAAAGAGTCATCCAGTGGACATATTTAGTGTTATTAGAGGTTGATTTGGTTTGTTCGAATGGGTTTATTCGTTGTTTTACAAACTTCATAATTTTTCATACATCATACACTGCTGACTGTGATCATCACCTATGAATGCTATATACCAAAAATACTCTACACAGGCATTTACCAGTGGTTATTATCTTAATAAGTGCAGACAATCTTAATCTTATTTGATCAGAAATTGGTGCTGGACCTTATGTAGGTTCAGAGAACCAGCAAAAAAATGACTTACTTTTTCAAAAGTAAGTAAAAGTAAAATAGCTTAACCATTACATGATGAGATGTAAGAGTTTACTAATGAACGGCATAAACATAATAACAACCATGGACCATTTTACAAGTTGTACTTCTGGCTTTGAGAAAATATTTTACCATTTAAAGTCAAATCCTTCAGCATCTATACACTGCACAGAGATATCGCCGTAGACAACAATTACATGCAAGATGAGCGACACACGTTTTTATGGCTTCTAGCAATATATTCTGAGTGTGTGGCTGCTCAAACAAAGTTTTGTTAGCATTAGCAATGTTGCTCCCATTCGATTTGTTGCAATTATCAGTAAGATGGTTCCACTTCAGACCACTGATTCACGGTTGCGGTTAGTAATTTTAATTAAATTTAATTAAAAACATTTAATTTGACCATTTTGTCAATGACTGTTTTCAGGTCTTATTTTAAATAACTTGAATTGCTTGAGTTGTTGTGATGACAACACAAAACACAGTTTCTTGGTTTAGCGTTTTGGTGCTGGAACTTAACCGATTTTAACAGATTTTTTTCGAGCTCTTTTACAGTGGAAGGACACGGAATGGTTCCATATTTGGCGCTAGCTCCGGAACTAACATGGTGGCCAGTTGGTGGAAAAAGCATATACGATGAGCGACAACAACAGCTCAGTTTGTAATAACAACCACATGCAGAAGTATGGGGCAAAGGAGAAACTTAAAAGTGGTGTCTGTAAAGATTAAACTGCAAAAAGATTGACATCAATGCAATGCATAGATGAATCTAGTGTACCAACTGGAATCTTTAGCACCAGATTTATTGTCCATTCCATATGTAATCAGAGAGTGATGCAAATCTAATGTTTATTCTAATACATTGGACTTTAAAATGAAACAATGACTATTAGGCTAGGTGTTGCTTGCTTGCTTATACATGAACAACACAAGGCTGGACAGGGGGATGATGTTATTCCTACGTTGTCCACCCAATTTAGATATAAACACCTTCAAATGAATGCTGGCATTCTGCACTTTAACCTTATTGTTTCATTTTTAAAACATTTAATTTAAAACACAAAAAAAAAGGTTAAATTGCATTAGTAGTTACAGCTTATACAATATGGCTTAATAGATTAAGTATATCGTTATGGGTTCTTTTAAATTTAAACTGCATTCCACCTTCAGAATCCAATAGAACGTAAAGTACAGGAAACAGTGAAAAAGGTCTGCACTATGAAGCTGTACCATCATCTATTGCTCGCATCACAACGGTGTAGGTGTTGTTGCGGACATATGGAGACTCGCGGTCCATCTTCTTTGCTGTGGTGATTTTGCATGTCTTTGGGTCTATGGACATCCACTGAGCTGGATCATCTACTATCTCGTACCTTGAAACACACACAGTTCTTATTTCAGCTCTGCTATTCTGTCATTGGACAGTTGTGGGAGAATTGAGAGATTTCTGCTCTTAACATGCTTATAATTTAAAGCGTAAAGTCCTTAAGATTTATTCTGGTTTGTAAAAATTTGTTAGGTCAAGCAAAATTGCAGCTTAAAATCACCAGCTTGAGGCTAAAAACCACACCCAGAGTGAAATCCAGTTACTTTCCACACATACCTGACATTAGCTATGTTTGAATCTTCGTCCATGACGATGGGCGTGTACAACACATCTCCAGGCTCTCCTTCCTCAGCCTTGTAAACTGTCTCAATTTGCTTCCGAAACACAGGTGGGTCATTCACATCATTGACTTTGACGGCAACTTTTGCAATACTGTTTTTTCCAAAAGTCTTTGAAACAACAGGAACCGGCTTTCCATTAACGCATGAAAATAATGGCTCCTCATTCTCCACTCCTATTTCCAGCTCAGTTAGAGAAGCTCTCTCATAATCTCCCTGGGCATAAACATACACATATTGAAGATCTCTTTCCACATATTTCTTGTCAAACATAAAGTGCTAAATCATATACACTGAGTTGCCAGTTTATTAATTACTAGAGCGTTATACCTAATAAACTGCCAACTCAAAACATAATTTTGAAATATTTACTTGAGATTATCTATAAAATTCTATTCTATTCAAAGATGAATTACTGAAATCTACCTTGATGACAATTAATACTCCTTCATTAGTAACTGGGTCTGTCTCAATCTTGTAGTTGCCCTCCTCATTACCCTTCAGAATGGTGTACACTGCTCTGGATGCCGAAGTGTTGGGTAGGTCCAGGTCTTGCACAGCAATCCTTAAAATCTCCTTATTTGTTTCCATCTCCATAACCTGAGTATCGTACTGGACCAAGAGAAATCAAACAAGTTATTACAGTTAAAATTAGTGTCAAAAAGTTTTCCTACAGGTGAATGTTTTTACAACCAAATTGACACCTACCTCATGTTTAAACATTTTATTTTCCACTTTTGCGATGTAACTGTTTGCAAATGCTTTCTACAGTCATTCTCCCAGGACTTTGCCTTCTACTTTTACTTTTCCTTCATGTTTTGCTTTTCGTCTATGCTTGACTATTATTTTAGCAGTAATGAATTATTATTATTATTAAAGGCTCAGTTTTAGGATCATCATGATTAATTTTACATATGAAAAAACTTTGGCATTGCCATAAGACTGTAGAGAGCCCTATTTGTATTGAATACTGAATACATAAGGCGCTTTCACGAAGAAACCGGGCATGGTGGACCTTCAAAAATGTATTTGACAGGATCATGTTGTACAATAGGAGTGCCTCAGTAACTCAGTTTTAGGACCATTATTATTTACTTTATGCACTGAGTTGCTTCTTTATTAGGTATACCAATCTACCAACTACTGTAATAAACTGCCAACTCAGTGTGTATATTAAAGACTATTCTGCAACTTCAAAACTGCTTTCGATGACATTCAAATGAATGTAAAATAGCTAAGTTTTAGGATCATTATCATTAATTTTATACTATATTAAAGGTTTTGGGAATGGAGTGGAAAACTGTAGGGTGCACAATTTTAAGGAGGGCCTAAAGGCTCTGTTTTAGTACCAGTACTGTTTAAGATAAGATAAAAGCGAAAATCCATTGTTCTAACGTGGAAGTGTGTATAGTATAACATGAAAGCCCAATATAAAAGTATGTACTTATTGACAAATAAATAGAAGCATGTATAGCTAGAACAGTCAGCACAGCCAGTTTATATGCACTGATAACCTATTTTTGAGATGTGTTTATCATCAAATAGGCCATGTTGGACATTAGAAAAATGCTTTTAACAACATTCAGGATTTTTGGATGAGACTTAAACTCATTAAAAACATGAATATTTAAAAAATGATTTTTCTGCAAGTATTTTATTTTTTATTTTATTTTTTTACCAAGCATGGCACAAACTGAATGTGTCTCTTCATAGAAATATCCTGGTACACAAATATATTTTATAGTGCATTAAGGTATTTATATAGGCATAAATGATATTTTAACCATCACATTTTAAATTAAGGAGATTATCCAAAGGTCCAATTTTTTGTGAAGGGTTAGGATTGTTGTTTGTCATGTTAACCATTATTTCGGGTATTATTTATGTTTCTATTTTTATTTCGTCACATCCACAACCAGAACTGCATCTCCCTAAATCCTCCACTCACTCCCAAATCACATGACACGACACCTGATCCACTTCCTCGAGTTTGCACACACTCACCTTTAAAACGTTGAACACAGGCGCGTGAGTGTTGGAGTCTGTGATGGCAATATTAACAGTTGTAGTGGATGAGAGCGATGGCGTTCCATAATCTCGTGCTTCAACAAGCATTTTATAAGTCTTTGCTTTCTAAAGCACATGAGACAAAAGTGAATGTTTGTGTGAACAGGCTAAAGGCATGTTGCAACTATGAATTTAATAATAACACATTTAATTATACATATAATACCTTTCATGCATTTAAAATGCAGCTTCATACGTCATAGTATGCACAAGAAACAGGAAGAACAATTAAAATAAACCCAAGTGTACCATAAAATAAATAGGTATAACATCTATAAAATACATTTAGTATGAACTTCAATTATACTTTTATATGTTTATTTTAATTGTTCTTCCTGTTTCCTGTGTATACTTTGAAGTATGAAGCTGCATTTTAAATAGGAAGTTAATTCAAAAGTTAAGGTAAAATACAATTAAATGTTACAATAAAATAGGCCACCTTCTCCACTTTTCTGTTGTTTAACTGTTGGCATGTTGGGTAAGGCAGCAGGTTATGATGTTAAAACTCAATTTGGAACACGGCATGTCAGCATTTGAAGATAGATGAAGGTGCAAAAGCACTTTAACAACCAATAAAAGGATTTTAAAATCAGTTCTAAATGAAACAGTGTAGTGAAGCTAAAACATATGATTCTTCTAAATGCAGCATTTTAAAGTCTGCCTATTTAAAAGTACTCCATTAAACACATCATTAAAATAGACTGGACAAAAAAGGATAATTGCATGAGCCAGGAGGTGCCTTATGCCTCATGTACACTTATAGTACTGTTTTAATTCAGTAGTAGCTTCTAATAGGATTGCTTTAGATATGTTTCCACTCACATCGTAATCAAAGCATCCAGTGAAGAGGAGCCTTGTGACTATGTTGTCGTCCTTTAAACTAGATATGGTTTCCAGGGAGATTGTTGGTAATGGTGGCTGCTGAGACAGTATTCTTAAGGAGATGCGAGAGTTCTCATTGCCTTTCTCATCACTGTCCCTTGCCTGCAGTGAAACTGGAAGCAGACCTAATGCAGCGAGAACGGACAGTGGTTAGGATACTTGAATTTGTCAGTGGTAGTTAAGTTGGTTAATGACCAAAAGGTGGGCGTTCAAATGCCAGGACTGTCAGAGAGCCATTTTTGGGCCCTTGAGCAACATGGTTTACTGATTATTATTATTATTATTATTATTATTACTGCTCAACTCTATGCTTGGATTGTATTCAACCTCATTTCTAAGTTGCTTTGCTAAAAACCATCTGATTGAACGTAATTTGCTTCATTCTGACAGTCTGATTTGGCGACTTAACAAAGCCGCTTAATGCATTTAGGTTCTTTTTTTTTAACACTTCACACTGCAAGACATAAATGCATTTATTTTCCAGTGTATTATTGTGTAGTTATTGACTGTATGTTTGAAGAATGAGTGGAGAAAGAATGATAGTCTTTAGAAGTCTAGTCACCTTTACTCACTACTATAAGACATTCAAAATTACAGTAGACAACACAGGTTAGAAATGCACAAATGTAGACAAGTTTGGAAAGTAACTGGGCTATATTAGGTCTGCATACATATTTGTACTAAGAACAGAGTTAACCAATTTCCATTTTGATTCTTACCTGTTTAGGAACGTTATGCTATGAACAAACCAATGTTCTAAAAATGTTTTTCAAGCCGTCCCATGTCAAATCAATGGTGAAATCAGTGGAAAAAACAATTATTGCAATTACATGAAAACGAATGGGAGCTACATTGCTAATGATAATGCTAAAAAAAAAACTAAGCAGATTCATACATTCAGGCTAAATAGTCATCAACTATGTAGTATATACATGTATCTGTGCTGTGTATAGACACAGTACGGTTGGATGATAAAAATGTGTTCTCAAATCCACAATTTAAGCTACACTTATTAACACAAGATTGTATTTCAAGCTTCTGCAATGATTCAGAAGCAGCGAGGTTAGCGATTCTGGTTTAATAGAGTTTTTTCTATTCTTGGTCTACTATCACACTAACGTCACCATGGTGGCTACTGGCTATTAACCAGAGACCTTTTACATAACGAACCATAGACGTCTAGGCGACTGCTGAATATTGCGATCGTCTCGTCATAGTCCAGCCACTCTGCTGATCCTCATTTCTTTTGCAGCTGTTTTTTTATTTTATTTATTTAAACTCAAGGTCAAACTACTCGCAATGACCACACATACTACTAGGCTAAAAATGCCAGCTAGATGCAGTTTCAATCATTGCTGCCCAGGCACAAAAGAGACTGGGTGAACAGGAAAGAGGTCACCTCAGCTTCTGTGGAGGATATGTCTAATACAACTGTCAATGGTATTATCTGATGTCATCTACTCCCAACTTTAACTTAATAAAATAAAATTCCACCATTGATTTGACATTAAACAAGTAAGTAAAAAAGAAAAACATCTCTCAACTGAAAAGACGAACCGTTTTTTCTTGTGCAGTTGATAGTGAGTTCACCACAAAAGTTATACATAATAGTTAGAAGCTAATTATGAAAATAAATAGTGGCAGGGGCTTTAAGACTTGTAAATTAAACATGATCAGCCACTGTTGTTATTAGTTACATTTACGTTGAGTCATTTAGCAGACGCTTTTATCCAGAGTGACTTACAAAGTGTGCAAACAGTTGAAGGCACAGCAATACACTTACAGAATCTGCAAGAATTCTATTTTTATAGAATTTTGTACAAGTGGTCTAGGCAATAACAAAAATGGACAATTTCAACCCAAGTGCACAAACAATAATATTAAATATATTAAATAAGGTAATCAGTGCAAGTAGGTGCACTTATTATGGCTACGTCCTGCAATAGAGAACTTCCACAAGTAAGTATGAAATTGCTCAGTTCTCAAACAGCCGTGAACAAAGCAAATCTGAAATCACTGTTCAGTCATATGATGTGCACAATAAAGGGGATTAGCTCAGTCAGCCAAACAGACCTAATTTCTCTGTAAAGATTATGGGCAGAATGCTTCCTTAGTCACGATGTTTGAAGAGATAAACAGTAGTGTGCATGATCCCCACCTTCTTTTATGTTTTCCTGAACTGTAACGTGTAAAATCTCAGGTATGAATGTAGGTGGATTATCGTTCTTATCCTTTATGGCCACGTTGAAGGCCAAAGTTTTGTCAATCATTGCCAAGGTATTTTCGTCCAACACATCAAAAATCACCTAGTTACAGACAACACAATGAGATGGCTATGGCGATTTCATTTCAACTCCATTTTCATAAAAACAATATAAGAATACTCGAACGATAACTCATCTGGATCACGTTAATCATTTTTACACACTAAATGGATGTCTTTGGTATCAAATATCATTTATTATATATATAAATAAAATAAAATCTACAACTCAAAGTTCATTCATATGCTTATTTGAAGACTCACGTGGAAAACAGGGGTCACTTCTCGGTCTATGGGCTTGCGTACGTAGACATGGCCAGTCTTTTCGTTAATGCTGAACACACCCTTAGGATCCTCTGACACCCCCTGACCACTGATGCGGAATATGAGCGAGTGATTCTGGTCCATATCGTTGTACAGCTGGGGACAAAAGAGAAAGATTAGATCTCTTTGTAAAGAAATGCCAATCCTACTTAAAATCTGTAGGAAGTCTAAAAAGCAAGAACAATTACATTGGATTTCAAATAGATGAAGTTGTAATTAAAGATACGGGCACTAACCTTAACCACTTCAACATTAACTGTAACATTACACACAGTTGGCATTATTAATTCTTACAAATTTGCAAATCCTGATGCTTATGTAAAGTCAAAGATTTAACCTCAACCTGACAGTCAGGGTTACCCGCAGGTAATGCAACTAATATCATCCCCTCCAACACAGCACATTTGGATCTCAGTTTCTTGGACTGAACTACACTGCCATGGTGATTCTTCACTGAAGCGCTTTTTTATCAAGGACCTGACATATTTTTCTGTACCCACTAAAATCTGTGCACTGCCTTCCCCGTTTTCTCCACCACTGTCCTTATATGGTCATTCTTTCTTGTTCTTGTTACCCTGTTGGGGGAGGAGCATGTAGGGTTGGGTGCGTTTTCAATTTGCATATTCGTAGACTCTGGATTTCTTGATGAGGGTTAAAGTGTAGGTGCTTCTGTGCCTATTTCTGACTAATGACAATTTTTTTGTGAAACCATCACATCAAGCAATTTATTATTCAATATAGAAAAAATATATATGCTCTTTGAGTTTTGGCTGACTGGTAATATGAGACTTGGAAACAATTGCAGTAATGGGCATTAAAACTAATAAAGAGATCATCATGAAAGTGAGCTGCTCGAGGTCGTATATCCGCCATTTTTCCTGCCCACTGACCAGACCAATCCAGCTCTTCCCTCAGCTAGCTGTTTTGTGTAAAGCTATAGTACAAATTACAACTCGCATCTGAACAATTTGGCCTATATCTCCTGACTTGTGAGTCCTACTGTCAAGGTCAGGAGATATGGCAATAATGCAACTAATATTATTTCCTGGCGTAACCCATACAAAGTTGTAATTTTTACAATTTAGCTCCGCCCACTCACATTTTTTAATAATTTGCATTATATGCGAAACCTACTTTAATAAACTACTCCTAGGTTTTTGTCAGATCCACACACAATTGTTGTTACAATACTTGCAAGACACTACACCTCAATAATGATAAACATGTTGTCATTTGCAAACGATATGGCTGCCACATGCTATTCAACCCTACCGGGCTGGAGCTTGGTTGACTTAAAGAGCCGTAACCCATTAATGCTTTCATGGAGTCTAATGAAACTTGCAGTATATTGTTTTTTGTGCTGAATGAGCACTTTCACATGGGGGGCTATGGTTACTCGTTTGGGGGGGAGGCCAGCTCCGACTGTCTCTGATGCCCATTGCCTCTGAAACGCATTCATCACAGACAGTGTTGGTAACAAGTGAAACTATTGTATTGACCAAGTACCGGAGACACACACTACATCGTTTTGTTTTCTAAACAGATTTAATTATTTAATGGTTTGCACCAAGGCCTCAGCATGAAATAAATCAATAGTGAAATATATAATTTAATATAGAAAAAGTAAATACATGTTGAAATAAACAAGTAAATATATTCCATTGAATCATTTAAGTTTTTATTTTAACATTTGAATTCAATATTTATCCATTAAAATAAGAATTTCACGTTTTAATTCCTTCATTCTGCATATAATTTATTTATTTCACATTGGCAACCTCAGCCAAAGTATATCTTTACAAACCGGTTTTGGTTTGGCCCTTGAGGCTGTTTGTCCTGACGCCCGCTCTGCTTCTTTGGAAGTGTTAACATCGCAATAAAGAAAACCCCATTAATAAGCTGTTGCGCTTTTCAGATGGAACACGAGCTGTGGCATGAACCCTTGAGACCAAGGTGTTCACCTTAGATTTCACTAAGCTACTGGAAGCCTATAGTTTCAGATAAAACCCAGAGTTTTGAGTTACAGGCATTGTTGAACAGAGGTTCTTTGGAAAGTCATCACTTATGACCATGACAGCAACCTTGCGTCAATAAAGGGCGCTATTACTTTCAAACAACTGTTTCTCAGGAACTGCTTGTCTGAACGAGTTGAAATTTTGTATGGTGCATATTTGAAGAGTTGGTTTCTTTTGTGTGGTCTGGGGGTTGGATATTTTTTTTATGGTCAGCCTAACATTTATACCTACATTTCCGAGGTCATTATAGCTTTAACTTCATATTCTAGCTTACTTCTGTACAGATATGATGTGGCGGGATTTCCCAGCTAACAGAGAACGTTATTAAAACCTTCAGTGAGTATTGAACAGGTTCTAAAAAGATCAGGCTGTAACGTTCCAAAAATAATGTTCCAGCAATGTTCTAAAAACATCTGTTGTAATACTGGTTTGCTTCACAATGTTATTAGAACGTTACTCACACAATGTTTCTAGTTAGACAAACACTAACACTATGGAAACATTAGCATTAACGTTCCTACAACTAAATATGTTGCCGCAACGTTGTAGGAACTTAGAAACGTTATGTTAAAAAAGGTTCTCAGAACACCAAGAAAACTACCAAAAGTTCCTAGAACCCTAAAAATAGCTGGGTTACTGCTGTGAGTAATGCTGTGAGCTTGTTCATGGTCATTCATGGTTCATGGTTCTTGGTCATTTTTGCAATGTTTTTGCATTTTTGCAATGTTTCATAAATTCAAAAAATACTTTCCTCACTTAATTCCCATCCATTTCCCCAATCCAGTCACTGCAGAACATTAAGTTTAACCTCTTATACAGAACTTTTATATATAACCCCAAACGCCTGTAATGTGGTACCTCTGTGACTTTTAATGGGAAAGGTCCAGGACTCTCTTCTTCCAGGTCAATTGTAGACAGCACCCATCTCCTCTTGGAGCGAATGAGCACGCGCTCCTTAAGAACAAAGTCATAATATAATGAGTTCAATAACATTCAGTCAAGGTACAATGATTTGTTCCATTTTTTTAAGTCGTTTTATTCTTTTTCATTATTGTTTGGGAGTGTCAGTACATTTTGAAATAAAATAATTGTGCTAATACGTACATTCTTCCCTCCGTTGTTCTTCTCCCAGCTTCTCAATTTGCCATGTGAACTCACGGCCCACAGCTGAAAATAAAAATAACAAAATCAACACCAAAAGATACAGCGCTGTGAAGAATTAGCAAAGTGTTTGCTTCTAAAACTAAACCTGCTAATCCAATAAATGCTTTACAACACACGTTAAATTGATAAGATGATACTTTCACGGGGTGTTAGCACAGAATGATAACAGAAAACTTCATAAAAGAATGAAAAAAAAAGTACTGTAACATATCAAAAACCATGATCATCATACCGTGTTTTTTGCCCACCATTTTACTCAATTTAGAAAAACATAATTACAAATACACAGTTACCAGTTTATTAGTTAGTAGATCAGTATAACTAATAAACTGGAATTTCAGTGCACACATTTACACACTGTTTCCCCAAACATAGGATTTACATACAGTACTGTGCAAAAGACTTAGGCATCCTAATTTTTTTAATAGAAATTTTGACTTGGATGTTTATTTTATGTCTTCTGCATTAGTGTTAGTAGAAAAGAGAAAATTTAAGATTTCCAAACATTCTTTTTACAAAAATTTAATTGCTATAGATAATTTTTTGTGTCATTAAATAAATGTATTTATTTATTTTCTCCCAATTTGGTCATTGCCAATTCCCACCCACTAGTTAGTTCTTCTCTATTGCACTACAGCTACCAACCAGGGAGGGTGAAGGCTAACACATGCTTCCTCTAAGACATGTACAGCTTTGCCACCGCATTTTTTTAAACTGCTGCTCATGTACCGTCACAGTACAGCTGAACACTTGGAGGAAAGCCCTAACTTCCCTCTTCCATAAATATGAGTTCACAGACGCCTACGATTGGCTCGTGTCACTCTGATCAACAGAGAGAGAGAGAGAGAGAGAGAGAGAGAGAGAGAGAGTAATTCCATCCTTCCCACCCAGAGAGCAGGGCCAATTATGCTCTTTTCAGTGTGGCATCATCAGGATTAAAATTTGTGATCTCCTGATGATAGGCAGAACGCTTTTCTGTTGAGCCACTCGGAAGACCTAAAAGGTCTTTTTAGATAAAAACAGAATCAAGGCTGTTCTGGGATTTTACCTGCAGAGACGGAAGCAAGTGAGAGCCAAAGTTCTGCAGAAGAACCGTGACAAGTTC
>JAOUQW010068598.1:0-13760 GCA_028565825.1 Olivaichthys viedmensis
CAGAACAATAAATACACAGGGCAATGCACGCTAACTAGACAGGACAACATTGAATGGGGTAGTCTGTAAACTGTCTGAAAACAATATTGACTGGGGAAAGTGTCCCAGCAGCAGCAGGATGGGGAAAATGTCTATTAGCAGCGGGAAAATGAATAAATAAAAATTATAGCATTTATATAGTAAAGGGGCATAGTACTGTCCACGAGAAAAAGCTCCAATAAAGTGCAGGAGTGCAGTGACAGTCAAATTTACATTAATTGAAAGAGAAAAATGGTGTATGTGTATTTTGGTGATGCTTCTTCTTGACAGTGTAACCTTTTTAGTAGTTACTGATTTGCAAACTTTATGTGTGACCATTTATAGCTAAATATAGCTTGCATCCAGGTTGCATCACATAACACCAGTTTTACTCCAGTTCATTTAATTGTTTGTCTTACTCTTTGTGTCTTCACATAAAACCATGTCTGCAGCCATGCAGGGGTGACAACCTGAATTTGAATTTCAAGCCAGTGTAGAGTTCAACTAAATTGCTGAAGGTTATGGAGTATATAGATACTCATGTATTTGAGTTGTGTAATGTAATGATTTGTTTAGGGCCAGAAGATTGAAGTGTTTTGTGGCCTGAATTAAATACAGGATTGTCAACATATCATCACCAAAATCTTTTGAAAAACTACCTTATGGCAATTAAAGAAGTGCGGACTTGCCAAAAATCTACATAGTAAAACCAATATAGGGTAGAAGTGGTCAAGCATTTCATCATATACTGTATTTCTGCCAAGGAAGGGCAGGAAAGTGGTACATTTAAAGACTTGCACTAAGCTATAGGCAACTATAGGCAACAGGACACCACTGAGATCTGAATGCAGTTAAGGCACAGCAGGACTCACAGGATTTTGTAGGACATTTAGGGCTGTAGTATAACAAGATAATAGGGACTAAGACTCCCTAGCCTTTTTCCCAAGAATTATCCTATCAGTACTACAGACTGACTTAAATAAAAAATAATAAAGCTATTCCACTAGAACTGAGAATTTATGTGTTTAACTGAATCCATATGTCATAATATACTTAGATTGTTAAATTGGTCTGTGGAAATTTAGGTGAACAGTCTGAATTTAATGCTGATGAACACAAGGTGACAACAGAAACTTCTTACACAAAGGAGATTTTCTAGTTAAATTAACACCAAATGGTCCCATCTGAAGAAAAGCATGGTGCATTTTGAGCTTGCTTTTTATGGTACAGACCAGTTAAAATATGTCAACAGAAATCTTCTGCTGTATTCCCCACACGGAAGAAGACTTCCCCAATAAAATCAACACCAAGCCGACTTATTATTTGTGTGAAATCCAACAAAACAAAATTAATCTGTCATCCCTTGTTTGAATTGACTTTTGTGTGAGATTAGGTGTTTCATCTGAACAAAATCAGCTTAATGTGTATAGGACCTTAAAGCCATCTTAAACTTTATAGAACATTTTTTTATGATCAAATCCTACTGGGGGATTAATTTGAGTGTGCAGACTGGTCAAAGTGTAAAAATTGTCACTGCAGCACTTTTGACAAATTCTATTAAGAAACAAGGCCATGCAACAATGGTTTACCAGAGGAAGGGCATGGGAATGTGTAGTACTGGGGTTCATGCTCTCTACCCAGACCTACTAGACCACTTCTGAGGAAGCTGTGTGTGCCTTAATCGACATCTGTATGGTTATCACAGTGCCAGTCAAAACACTGCTAACACTGCTAAATGCTAACACTAGCTGTGTCTATCTTTTCCCGATAGCCTGCATTCCCTTAAACTACAAATGGGATTTTACCAAATGTATTGCACCTATGTGGTGTGCATTTGCATACCCGTGAGCCCCCACGACTGTCTGTTATTTGTGTAGAAGAATTCTATGTTCTGTTGGAATGAGTGTTTGGCTGAAAAGGGGGAATTGTGGGATTTGTTGTCCGTGCTGGCCTGTGTTGAACCTGCACGTTATTTGTGTTGTGCCAGCACGTCATACGTGTCCACCATCTGCGGAAAGTGAATTTTGTTAACCCCCGCCGGCCCTTACTTTTCTTTGTTGAAATGTTTTTTTAAACATCTTAATCTACTTTGTTGGAATGATAAGATCACAGACTGAGTAAAGGAGTACACCCACTCTAATACTATATATTAGAGCTATTATGTATCTACAGTACATGTACAATTTAATATAACCTATGAGTCAATATATGATTTAGCAAAATTGATTTTGTCACAAATGGCTATATTTTTTTACTACCTCTTGTACTTTGTACATGCTTTCCACTTTTGAAATTAACAAAGACCCTTTGTCGGTACTAAACAAATTATAATGAAGGTTAAAGCTCTAATATGTAGGGTTTTTATCTAGTTACTATTCTGGTACACTTTACGGTGGTCTCTTCTTTCTCCTTCTTTATAACGTGCTGCAGTTACAATGCCTGCTCCTCGCTAACTGCTCAGATGGCTAACTACATCATTGATATGAAAAGAAAGACAGACACAACAGTGGCATCCCCATCTTGGCGAGGGACGACTTTTCACATTGACTCCATTGAGTTGAATTGAATTTAGGGCATCAACTATGGTAGCACACTGTGCAGCATTTAGTTATAGATGCTGGCTCGGTGAGTTTTCTGTTTATTACTGTTTACTTTAACTTTATCTAAGTTCTTAGCTAATGTTTTGGTAGTACGTGTGAAGCTAGACACAATTAGTTTTGCGATTGGATTTGTAGTTGGGTTTGCATTTGAGTACCATTGACATAGTTGATCTGGCATTTTTATCATGTAACTTATGATAGCTAAGGTTAGTTTGAGGCCCTGTCTGTTATGTTAACTTTAGCTAGCATTATGTGATCCTAATTTCTCCTTTTTTTGAGGGTAGTTAAAGACAATTGGGCAAGTCACGTGGTAAAGCTGTACAGAAGGTTTTATTATTATTATGTCATGGCAACATTAGAGGCTGCTGGTTAAAAAGCTTTTTTCTCAATGTAGAGTTTGAAACGTTTAGGACCATTAATACTATTTATCACTTTACAGTGTCTTGACTTCCAATTGAATCTTGCTCCTTCCTGTCCACATAGTGTGGCGGTAGCCATGGCGATGACAGCCACGTGCGCGGCCACACGCCCTTGTTTATGTTTTGTTTCCCTGTCTTTGTCCCGTGATGTGATTGTCCCCACCTGCCTGTCGTTTGTTAGTGACTACTAAGCGTTCAAATACCCGCTTGTGTCCGTCCTGTGTTGTATGTTGTTTGTGTGTTCGTCACGCCTGTCACGGCGAGCTTTAGTTTCTGTCTGTTTCGTCCAGTCTGAGTTAAAATAAAGATGTTGTTTAAAGAAAGCGGCTTTGCGATTGTGTCCGCACCCCCGCGCCAGCACTACGTGACACTTCCATTATGGCAGACGTGTTGACGTATTGTAGTAGCTAGCAACAGCGGCTAATGTGGGATTTAGTCTTCCTATATCGATGGACTACACTGTGGAGAAGGGTCCAGCACAACCCACGTTATGAAATGGTCTTCCAGGATTTGCTTGAAAATGACTTCTTTTTTTTTTTACCAGAGAGGTCCCGAAATCCCCAAAGTTACATCCTATCATATAAAATATTTTGTGAGTTAGTGCTGATTCAAAGTAGAAAATCTAATCTCTGCATAGATTGCTAACAACAGACAATTAATGGCAGCTCTCTTGAGAGATGATACATGCTGGTTTATTATAGACCCATAACCAAAAAAAGAATCAAAAATTAATTTGGGGTGTTATCAACTGGGTTGTCATTCGAAGATGTTTAATACCTTGGTGAAAAAGGTAACATACCAAGGCAAAATACTGACATTTAAGGGTTACAGGTCTTTACAAGTTATTGTAAGTTCATGGTGGGAAATATAAGTAAAACTGAGAGATTTAGTCCTCCAACAATAAATACTCTTTTTCTTGTGTTAGGCAGTGCTGTTAAAACTGTGAACTCTCTCACTCTGTATCTGTACACAAACACACAAACATAATGTCATTTTAAAATAACAAATTATTAGCAAACTGTCATTTCGCAAGTAATGGGTTATTTCATGATCCCCTGCTACGTACAGAGAAGATAATTATGCCTGCTTTGCATGTGCATGGAACAAAATATCCAATAACCTTGTTATACTGATTTATGGCCTGGAAACCATCTACACATCTTAATAATGTCTTATGGGATCACAGAGGCTTATTTGTATAAAGCCTGTCATTGTAAATTCTTTGAACTACTGGCTTCAGTCTCAAACACCTGAACATGCTGTGATGAGAATATTATGTGTTAATTTGTGCCAGGAGACTCTGTATAACCCTCACTAACTGGTACATCACAGTATCCAGAGTATGGGCCCTTTAAGTTATGCTTCAGCAGGTGACCCCCCTCCAAAACCATTACCAAAATTCACTGGGTAAGTCTTGATGTTTAGTTGGACAGATGTTTATGTTCATACTACCTACTGCTTAAATACCTGTGGTATTTTAATTGCACCATGAAATTAAAGAAGACAGAATTTTTAAAATTACTGCAGCATTTATTTTAATTTAGGCATTTACAGTTAGCTCCTCTGTGGTAATGACATCAGGCTTTTGGCAATACTACTTTGTTTATTGCAAACAACATGGGCTGCAACCCTAAAATACTGTTAGCTTTAGGTGTATTTTCACATAATTCCAAGCTGAATAAGTAGCCACAAGTTCTGCTGAGACATGTGGTTTGAATAAATTAAATTCTGCCCCCTAATGGTAGGCCACCCGAAGACCATAAAGCCAATCAAGCATTCGAATGTGCACCAAAGACCCCCTACCTACCTCACTATTTGTTCTGTCGGAGCTTACAAGAAACACATTCTGCTGATGCAAATGCTTAAAAAATGTGCTTATATTACATTTTCTCTATGAGAATATTAGATTGGACTCTGCAGAGTGAAGAATGTGAATGTTTGAGGAGAACTGCTTTCTAGCTGTACATTATGGCTGGGTGTTATAGCATTGCCTGAGTTGTGCATTTTTTAAATCCTGCCGTTCTTTCCAAGCAAAAAAAAAAAAACATGAAAGAAGGATGCAAAGCATTTATCTGGGTGCCATTGGTAATACAGGGCTTGTGAGTCGCCACCCTTCTCAATTACAAGTCCTTCTCCAGCACTAATGCACCAATAACACACTGCTCTATTCTGGAGGCTGCCTTTAATCTTCCAAATTTGGCTCTAATTACTGCTGCTAATTGAGATGTTAATTCATCCTTTGTTTTGATTAGATGTTTCTCAGCTGGTGCCTGTTCCTGGCTCCTCCAATCTGGGGACAGTTGAGGATGGTGGATGGTTTGAAGACGGTTTCCAGTTTTTGGCCTGTTTGCTTGTGTCATCTCACAGCTTGCTCACAGACACACCCATGTGGTACATTTTTTACATTTCACTGGCCCACCAAGAAACCCCCACCCCCTTCTTTGTTATTTTTAGATACGCACAGAAATGTGTAGGAAAACATGCGTATTATATAATAGTTTGCGTAGTTTAGAAACACAAACTTATTAACAGCCTACTGTGATATATTTAATTATTCAAACACTGTCACTAGCCAGGTTTATAAGAAAAATGTTTTAGCGATTTGAAATGTTTGGCGATATAGGCTATGGAAACGGCATTTACAGAATAGAATAGAATGCTCCTTTATTGTCACATGTACAAGTACAGTACAGTGAAATTGATTCTTCGCATATCGGTAAGCTGGGGTCAGAGCGCAGGGTCAGCCATGATACAGCGCCCCTGGAGCAGGGAGAGTTAAGGGCCTTCCTCAAGGGCCCAACAGTGGCAGCTTGGCGGAGCTGAGGTTTGGACCCACGACCTTCCGATCAGTAGCCCAGTGCCCTAACCACTGAGCCACCACTGCCCTCATAATATTTTACACATATTGACAAAACTTTTTTCCGTTTAACTTTAGCGGATAAATTGTTTGTCGATACATGAAATGTTACGAGAAACTATAGTAGAGACGTTTTTGACAAGAAAAACACTGCAATTCCGCATACATTCTGTGTCATGTGGTATCATTTATCACGTGCCCCTCCGTGTAAACACTCGCCGCCTCCACTCCCCCTAACAGGTGGTCGGAAAAGTTCGCAATAACGTATTATTCATAAAATATACTATAGGCTGAACCATTCCAGTTTAAGTCGTTACGAGTGTGAGAGGCATATTACACACATTCAGCATTAAACAAGGTCTGAGTGAAATACATAAGCCTCGAAGCGAAGCTTATATATAAACTCATATAAGCTTGTATACGTCTGTAATATGTTATGTCAACAATTTATTGGGAACATGCTTTTTAAATAAATGCTTTCCGCTATAAAAAAGGATTATGCCGCAGAGGATTCTTTGTTTAATTATAAAAAATAACATGATGTCTTTATTTAATGGGAAACTACAGCACATTAAAAGAGCAGTTTCTTGTAATTTCATGTGACAAGTCGCCATCAGCTTATTGATATTGTTCACTGTGGAAATGATAAGAAACTTAACGATATTAATCAGTACACTGTATAGCAGGTCTATTCTGTCTGCTCTGTTTTTGTCACACGTCTTTATGGAAACATGTCGAACGTGACTTTTTTACTGACAAAGTAAAACCTATGCGACAGCAGGTTTTTGCAGGAAGTAGCGTCATTACGTAAAGCATTTTTATGGCAAAACGGAAATACTTAATAGAAATAAGCCCCTGGTAGAAAAGTTGTCATTTTCATTGTAGCGCTTGTATTATGCACATAAAGTGGATGGAAACTTAACTACTGTTAGTTCAGTAGTATAATGAATGCACCTACTTTTTAATTAAGATTCACTAGCTTTTGGTAACAAAATTCTATTCACAGTCTAATGCTAGAGGTAGTAATTCTGAGTTGCAGACTAAAGTCAACTTAGTTCAAAAGATACATCAATAGTTACACTAGAGAAATTGTTCAGTATTCAGACTTGGCTCATGCAGTTGCCTAAGTTTATTTTCATTGGCGGTCCAGTCAGATTATTAAAATTACCTTTGTGTAGTTCACGTGTTCAGATTTTTCTTGTGTAGATCTCTCAAGGCATGGGTTTTTCAATAGCATCTTGACCACCCCCAATTCAGTTAAATTCAATTTTATTTGTATGTCACTTTTAACAATAAACATTGTCACGAAGTAGCTTTACAGATATCGTACAGATACCTGAATGTAGATCTAAATCCCTAATAAGCAAGCCAGTGAGTGAGTAGCACAGGCAGGAGGGCACCCTGGGACATCAGCGTCCTGCCACTCCACCGTCAACAAACCTGAGTGAACATGTGAGACAGGGCGTCAAACATCCCAGTTTACCAAAACTCTCTATGCCCATGAACCCCCAGATCTGCACCTCTACCTAAGAGAGCAGCTATTTAACAAAATGCCTGACTAAACAAATACGTTTTCAACTTAGACTTAAAGATTGAGACTGTGTCTGAGTCCCGAACATTAACAGGAAGGCTATTCCATAGCTGGGGGACATTGTAGGAAAAGGATATTCCCCCTGCTGTAGTTTTAAATATTCTAGGTAATGATAAGGAACTTGCACCTTTTGATCGAAGCACACGTGTCACGCGCACGCCGCCTCACACTGTGGTGTGCATGGCCGCGAGTGGCAGTTGCCATGGCAACATGTGCCACGTGCCCTCTGTTTGTGTTTGTCATGCTCTGTCTCGTCATGGGATTGTCCCCACCTGTGTGTCGTATGTTAGTAATTAGTAAGTGTTTAAAAAGCCCTCTTGTGTCCATCCAGTTTGTGCCTGATTGTTTGTTTGTCATGCTGTTTAATGTTACTTGTGTTTTGTGTCGAGTTGATGTATGTTTAAAATAAATGTTAATCGTTGAAATGGCTTGTGCCTGTGTCCTCCGTCCCGCCGCTGCATCGTGACAGCATGGCAGATCATAATAGACCAAAAGTTTGCTTAGGTACTGTGGGGCGAGACCATTTAGTGCTTTATAGATCATTAGTAATATTTAATAGTCAATGCGGAATTTCACTGGGAGCCAATGTAGTGTGGATAAAATAGGGGTAATATGGTTAAACTAGCTCCTGCATTCGGGAATAACTGGAGCTTGTTTATGCACCTACTGGAACATCCAGACAGCAAGGTATTACAATAGTCCAACCTAGAGGTAATAAAAGCATGAACTAGTTTTTCTGCAACATGTAAATTCATACAATTTATTTTATAATATTTATGTATTCAATATTGCCTACAAATGTGTGTGTATTTATATTGCCCAAAACATTTCAGCATGAAATATTGTGCTTACAAAAATAGTCAGACAGTGGCGTTAGACCTAATACAGCTTCTAGCCAGAGTGGATATCACACAACAAAAATGCACTTATGCTCAAGATCAGAACTGCATATAACTGAGACGCATCCCTGTTTTTGGCAAACTGTCCGAGCAGCTAGAAGTCTAGAGATAATTCTGAGGTATGAATACTGTAGCGTTGGTGAGGAAGGAAGCTGAACAGGAAACATTTAAAAACAAAATCAAACACTATTAATAAAAACAAACCGCCAATCACCAACACTAGCTTCATGCTACCTGGAGAACTGACGAACAGAACTCAAAAACAAACTACAACTAAAATGGCCCCTGCCTAACTTAGATGACGGCCACGCAGGGTGAAGGCTCATGAGTAGCCACTCACACACTGCACGAGCCTCTGACGCCACGATACCGATGTGTTTAATTTCTGTGTTAACTCCTTACTAGGCATACTTAATTCAACTCTTAATACGGCCCTAAATGAGCATCCTCCAAATTTAGCTATTATCTGTACTTGTTTTCATGTAGCTTATGTTACAGCAGAGAAAGTTTTTTCATAAGTATGGTAATCCAAATGGAATGTCAGTACCCATCCATACCAGGCTAGAATAATTCTGGATACTCAGCAAATGTGGATGATGAAAACCAGGTCAGTAAAGTTTGATCACCAGACAGTTCCAACAGAGTCCTCTAGGTTTGTAGACAGATGGGCCCTGAATGCAGTTAAGAGTTGCCTTATTCAGTCTCACCATTCTGCTAATGTCTCTTTTGGGAAGTAGTTCTGGAAGTGCCCCAGGAGGCCCTGGAGGTATCCATATATTTTCGCTTTCAAGTTGTCGAAACTCAGTTCACATATCTCCTTGTGTTTCTCCAGCACAGGAAATGCTTTCACACCACCCCCTTTACCTCCTCAGCCCATATTTCCAGCTTAATTATAGATGTAAATGAGCACACTTTACTATGCAGCTAATACAGATGACCAAGGACCAAGCCACCTGACTTCAGTATGAAACAGCGGTAGAGGCTTACTTCACATATCAGTAATAAGTAGATAATGATATGATAATACTATGGTAACAAGTTGTACTTATCCATAAATAATATATTAATTTCCTAGTTGTTGCTAAATAATAATTCAGTAACTGTAGCAGTAACAAGTCAGTAATACAATTGCAAAATAATGATAAGTTGTAGCTATCTATAATTGAATGTGTTAATTTCTCATCTGTTACGAAACAGTAAGTCAGTAATTGTAGCAGTAACAAGTGAGTAATAAAATGGTCAATGGTAAGTGTTGAAACTACCTTAAAAATGTTTTCAAGTTGTGACTAAATAATTACTCAGTAAATACTAAATACTTAGTTATCATTGCAGCATAAGTTTTTACATTTTTAATTAACCTGTTACACTAATTCTTTCAAATGCTTGTCGGGCAGATATTTTACTCGCATTTGTACCTAAAATGTGACCTGTGTGATCAAACACTCATACCTGTGCGAATAGCAACAGGCTGTTGTGACCCTATACAGACTCTTTACCAGATCATTTCAGCAGAAGATTGTCATTGCTTTTGGGGTAATAACGACCATGTTATAAAAACTTAATTTGAAAGAACTAGTGTGACTAATGTTGATTAAGCAGAGATTGGCAGAGACAGACAAGAAGTGTTGAGAAAAGAGGATGGTTTTCAGAAGACTTTTGAAGGAAGAGACAGAGGTGCAGTCACGGAAAGATTGGGGCATGGAATTCCAGAGTTAGGGGGCATAGGCAGTGGAAGACCTGCCACCCATTGTGGAGAGTATGATGCGGGCGACAGCAAGAAGTCCACTACCTACGAGGGGGGCTGTAGGGGTGAAGGCGCTCACAGGATCAAAAATAACTCCTAGATTTCGAGCTACTGGAGCAGGAGTTACAGACACACCATCAGCATCAATGGAGAAATTTGATATTCTAGAAACTAGATTATTGGTACCTATCAGTCGAACCTATGTTTTGTCTGCATTTAATTTAAGAAAGTTATCTGTCATCCACTGCTTTAATTCATAGATGCATTCTACCAGTGTCTGGGGTGGAGAGCGCACGATGGAATTTGTGCTCATATAAATCTGAATGTCATCAGCATAGCAGTAGAAGCTAAGTCCATGCCTGCGGAAGATTTGGTCAAGGGGTAATATGTAAATTATAAAAAGTAGGGGACCAAGAACAGATCTGGAACCCCTTGTGTAACAGATGATGTGGATGATCTTAGTTCACCTATGGTAATAAACTGTTTTCTGTTAGTAATGTAGGAACGGAACCACTCTAAGGCTTTGCCTACAATCCCAATCGTAGACAGACAGTAGAGAAGTAGGTTAAAGTTGACAGTATCAAAGGCCGCACTAAGATCTAAAAGTATGAAAATGTTGAGAGCACCATTGTCAGCAGCAAGCAGGAGGTCATTTACGACTCTCAATAGAGTGGTCTCAGTACTGTGCTGGGATCGGAAGCCAGATTGAAAGGGCTCATACAGATTATTGTCCGATAGAAAAGCCTGTAGTTGAGCGGCTACCACTCTTTCCATTACTTTGGCTAGAAAGGGCAGGTTAGAAATGGGTCTATAATTAGCAAAAGAGGATGAGTCAAGGCCAGGTTTTTTAAGGATAGGTGTAACTGCAGCAGTTTTAAGGGCAGTAGGGACAGAGCCAGAAGACAGGAATGTATTTATGAAATGAGCAATAGGAGTGGAGATGAAAGACACACAGGCCTTCAGAAGGAAAGTAAGAGCAGGGTCAAGCTGACAGACAGAAGAATTTGACTTAGTAACTATTTCAGAGACAGATAGAGGATCAGTCAAAGTAAAACTGGTGAATATGTCATAAGGTACCTGAACGGGTGGTGCATGAAAAAAAGATGGAAACCGAGGGGAAATGCTGGTAAATTTTGTTAACTTTTATTGTTAATTTTGGTTTGCTAAATTATATTTTGTTTTTAACCCTACAGATCCTTTTCCTTTTTTGCAAAAAAACCCCCAATCAACTACGGTATATTGGCGTAAGTGAGGTGGTTGGTTTGCAAATGTCTTTTTTGTTTTCAAAGGATTCATGTATATGTGGGTACTTCTAAGCAATTACTGAACTTCGCTGACAATAGAGGAAGTGAAGGATTTACTCCTGAAAGGTTTATTTATATTAGCGACGTTTGGTAGGTTGCTCAGGGATGAATTGGGGCTTATCTGGCATAGGTCTACTTTCCACTTTTTCACTTCAGTTGTCTTTTTTCAGATCATCTATTTATCCATTTGATCAGTTAGATATCAGGTTGTAGTTTACATATGCTGTGACATATCTCTGTAAAATAATGTCCTATCATGAAAATAGCATAGGCTTAGTAGCTAAATTACAATAAATGCAATTTAGGTAAATTGTGAAGCTGCACTAAATTTAAAAGGTTAAACATTTTATATTTTTTAGAAAGATTGATTGCAAGTATATTAAGGAACCAGTCATAAATATTTATTTTGCCCCATTCCCCTAAATAATTCCGCCCAATCATTTCACAACCCCATAAATTTATCCTCTCTGGGAGGTCATGATTTCCAATCTGAAAATGAATGCATTTAAGGGCAGTTATAAACCACTATTACTTTTATAATCTTCTATTACATGGTTATAAATGGTGTAATTACATATTTAATTACAATGTTAGCAGGATTGCGTAATTCATTTATAGTGTGCACCAAGGGTATAATTAATAAATACATTTTTGCTAGACCAGAATTAGTAATGCCTTTATTTGCATGGAAAAAGAGACACCTGTTCAATGATTTTCTATAATTCATGAACACTTTGAATGCTAAATAGCTACACTACAGTGGGGTCAGAGTTAATCTACTTTAATGCAAACTGTGTTACTGTTAAGATGCTAAAGAGAGATGGGCATATTTACAAATTAATATAATTATATCCATGAAACTGGTGCATTTTTACATCTGCCTAATAATGACAGAATATAAAATGAAAGGGTTGAAAAGGAAAGTGAATTGATATTGTGAGCATAATCAGCATGAGACAAAGAGACAATGAATTAACATGAAGCTGACAGTAATGAATAAGTCTTTTGATATATTTCTGGCAATGAACTATGGTCTAGTTATTGTCTACAAAATAGTGAAAAATAAATGGCACAAGATAAGAATAAAATACCCGTTGTTGGTGTAGGATAATGCCTGTCCTTAAAATATCTACGATTTCTAAATTTGTTATCCCACCTTCAGCATATAGATTGGTGTTGTAAAAACAGGTATGTCAATACTTGATCTTATAATAAGCATGTGATATGTTTATGTTTAAATACCAACATTATTGGATACCTACTTAGCTAAAGGGTTTGTGGATGTCACGCAGGGCAATGGCAGCCACGTGCGCGACCATGCGCATTTGTTTATGTTTTGTTGTTAGTGTCTCGTGATGTGATTGTCCCCACCTGCATTTTGTTTGTTAGTAATTATTAACTGTTTAAATACCCGCTTGCTTCCGTCCTGTGTTGTCTTTGAAAATTTGTATGTTAGCACGCCTGTCACGGCGAGTTTTGTTTCGTTTCCCCCTGATCATTGTATTAATAAACATGTTTGGATTACTGAGCGGCTTCGCGTGTGTGTCTGCATCCCCGAACCCAAGCGTGACAATATGAATCTTTTTCTCCACTATCATGTGATTTTATGTGGAGAAATATTAAGAACTGTAAATGACTGGTTTAAAATCTAAATGCTAAAATCTAATGCTAGCAAAGAAGTGTGTGTCCTCCTGATGACCCAATGCATTTCTCCATTGATGTGCCTCCACAGGCTGTTGTATTCATCCACTTTTCTTATCACTGATTGCTAAAAAGGATGCTTTGCAAAGAAAGAAAAAAAGAGAGAAAAGTACATGAAGCTGCAACTTTGAGATATAAAATGTGCATTGTATGTGTGTGTGTGTGTGTGTGTATGCATGAAGAAAAATGTGTGAGTGCTACACACCTGTGAGAATGAGGAAGAGATCAAAAGCTTAAACTAACAGTAAAGGCTCCATTCCTAACAGTGCCTGACAACCAGGCTTCTCTGTGCTCTTCATAGTGCGCTCCTTATGGGAGTTACAATCTGGGTGGAGTTTTCCTCACTTCTCTAAATCTACACACACACACTTCATATCTGCACACAGTTCATATAGCATTTTATATACCAAGTGCCCTGATAAAGTGCATTGGAGTGTAGAAGGATAGGCCAAAAAATTCAGTGCATTCAAGTGATAGACATATGGTAAAATACCTGCGTTCTGCATCCATAAATAAATGTGGTTATATTATGGACTACTATGTGCCAACAAACCCAGCCGTGCAATTGGTAACAGCTGCACGCCGGTCCCAAGCCCGGATACATGGGGAGGGGTGGAGAAAGCAATG
>JAOUQW010068630.1:0-13758 GCA_028565825.1 Olivaichthys viedmensis
CTCAGTCATTCTCACTAATTAGTATTTACAGACCACCAGGGCCCTATTCTGAATTTCTTCAGGAATTTGCAGACTTCTTCTCAAATCTAATTGTTTCCGTAGAAAAAGCAATAATCTTCTGAGACTTCAATATTCATTTTGATAATCCACATGACCCTCTGAGAGCAGCGTTTGTGTCATGTTCACCGATGTTTCTGATGAACATAACATGTAAAATTATCTATTGAGACGGGCTACAAGTAACAAAAGCACCATATATTCTGGACCCGCAGTGGCCGCTGCGTGCTACCGCGCCGCCATCTTGAGTGATATCTCCTACGGACTGCAGCTTGCATCTCCTACGGACTGCAGCTGTAATCAGAAAGACTATCCTGTGCTCATCCCAGGACTCTTAATTACAATATGCTCATACCAAACATCCTTTAAACATATTAGTACTGTTTGTCGTTTCCCCTGGTGATTTATAATCTCACTATCGGGTGTCACCCAGAAGAGGATAGGTTCCCTTTTGAGTCTGGTTCCTCTCAAGGTTTCTTCCTCATGTTGTCTCATGGAGTTTTAACTTGCCACTGTTGCTTCTGGCTTGCTCATTAGGGATCTAGAGCTACATCCGGATTTCTGTAAAGCTGATTTGTGACCAATGTCTATTGTTAAAAACGCGATACAAATAAAATTGAATTGAATTGAATTGAAGTTTAGTGCTAACCAGACTATTGGAGAATCACCTGTTTGTAAAAACAGAAAAATGCTAGTTTCACTTCTATTTTTCCTGGGATATGTGCTTTCACCCCAAGGCATCACCATGGATGACACCATAATTAACGCAGTGATGGACTGGCCTCAACCAAGAACCATCAAAGAAGTACAAAGATTCTTAGGGTTTGCCAATTTCTACCAGCAATTCATCCGTGGTTTAGTTCAGTGGCGGCGCCTCTGACTCAACTCCTAAAGAGCAAACCCAAGAAACTACAGTGGTCCGATGCATCTACTAAAGCATTATGAAGCACTGAAACACTGTTTCGTCAATGCATCCGTATTGCAACATCCCGACCCGGATCTCCCTGTTTTTTCATGTGCCTTCTACTCCTACAAATTGACACCCACGGGAGAAACTACGACGTAGATAACAGGAAGTAGGATACTACAGTTGAACCACTGGCCCCTGAACTTATATTATGTCCCACCTGCATAGTGTCACCCATACGCTGGAATATCATGGATCCAGCCCCGGACCAATGCCCGCCGGACAAGGTATACATCCCCGCAGCCCTCAAAGCATGACTACTGCAATGGGTTCACACATCAGTTGTGTCAGAACATCCCAGTATACAAAGGACACAGGGGCTGGTGAGTAACACATTCTGGTGGCCCAATCTAAGGCATGATGTCGTTGAATTTGTTAATGCCTGCTCTGTGTGTGCTCAGTCTAAGTCAGAATGGCAACTTCCTGCTGGTCTTTTGGATCGTCTTCTTGTACCTTAACAAGCCTGGTCCCATATAGCTATGGACTTTATCACAGACTTTACCACCATCCAGAGGTAACACCACTATATTGGTCATCGTAGACCGCTTTTCCAAGGCATGTATACTTATCCCATTACCCAAACTACCCACCTCATTTGACACTGCAGAGGTTGTCTTTAATCAGATATTCAAACTATATGGGCTGCCGGAGGACATTGTGACTGATAGGGAGCTGCAGTTCACATCACATGTTTGGCAGACTTTGTGCAAATTTCTTAATATCAATGTTAGCTTAACCTCTGGTTATCACCCACAGGCCAATCGACAGATTGAGCGTCTGAATCAGGAAATCGTCAGGTTCCTCTGCTCATATTGTACATATACCTCCCAAGATGGAGTCGATTTCTCCCCTGGGCTGAAAATGCACAAAATTTCCTAATCTCTGCCTCCACAGGTATCACACCGTTTCAGTGTCTTCCTACCCTATTTCCATGGGCAGGGAGGTGCCAGTCGTGGATGACTGGATGAGACGTAGTGAACAAACCTGGGCTACGACACGTACACATCCAGCAAGCCAATCAACAACAGAAACAACAGTCGGATCGTTGCTGTCTTCCATCACCCCAAATTCAACCAGGGAAAGTTCCATCACGAAAGTTAAGTCTGAGATAAATTGGTCTTTTTACAGTCCTCTGACAAGTCACCCTAGTTTCATATCGATTGCAATTGCCTGCTAATTATCGCATCAATCCCACCTTCCATGTATCCCTCCTTAACCCCTTTTGTTCTCGTATTCAGGTCAGGAGACCCGATGACAAACTTTCTCCCCTCTGGATGTGTATGGTCAGCCAGCTTATGCCGTCCGTACCCTTCTGGACTCCTGGCGCCGGGGATGTCAGCTGCAATATCTAGTCGACGGTCTGGAGGAATGTTCTTGGGTGTCAGCTGAGGACATCCTTAACCCTACTCTTATGCCGGACGTTCACAGAGAACATCCGAATCGTCCTAGTTTTTTGACTTCCTGCCTGGTTTCACGACTACGAGTGTATTATTGTGATGAGCTTGGGGGGCTGAAATGAGGAGCCAGAGGCACGGGTTGCAGGAAGCAGAGCTGAACTTTATTTTCTTTTTCCCTTTTCAGGGGTGCTTTTCAGCGTTCTCAAAAGTAAAGGTTGACTACACACTAATAAATGAAATAAATTGCTTTCATCCTCTGAATCCTCAGATGAGCGAGCTCCTCTCTCTCGGTTCTCCGGCTTCCTACTGAGAGAAAACAGGCATATAAATAGGAAGCCGGAAATCATCCGTAGGTGAGACTACTCACCTGTTACCTCGCCGTGCCCGCCCTCTCCGTCCGCAGCCGACGCTCGGCCACACCCCGCTGCCACGATTATCCTGCCTGTTAAATAAAACTCTTCACTTGGATCCTACCCTCAACTCCCATGTGTTCTGTTACAGCAGTACTGTTTGCCTTTCCTCTGTATGACCTGAGCACTGTTATACAGTAATTCATCACAAATGTAATATTAAAATCCAATGTTGCCAGGAGGAGGATGGGTTCCTCTCAAGGTTTATGCTGTCCCAAGGGAGTTTTTCCTAGCCACTGTAGCCTTTGGCTTGTTTATTTTGAGATCTGGAACCCTGCATAATGGATATGAGCAGCATTCCATAACGACCAATGAAAGCTAGTTTGTATTTTGGAAACAGACCCATACGTTGTTGTATGGTATAAACTGGAATCGTAAGACCAAAATAAAAGTTTTATAAATTTACAGATGCAGCCATATGATCGCGTGTATTGCCAAGTTAGAGGTATAATTACCATTTTCTCACCAGTTGGTAGTATGATTACCATTTTTCCCCTTTTAGGTTGGAAGTATAATTATCACCATTGTCACCAAATACAAATATGCATCTAAGAAAGGCAAAGATGTCCACTGAGTTTGGTGGCTCTATGACTTGATATTGAAGTGTATTATGGCCCCATATTACCAAAATATAAATATATTATCAAAGTATCCATAGCATTATTATATTGACTTTTTCACCCAGGGCCACTAAATTTGACATGTCTTGTAACTCAGAAAGACGAAGTGAGTTTGGTGTCCCTAAGATTTGAGCCTAAAGTGGGTTAAGGTTCCCATTTCTCTCTCTGAAATGGAACCCTGATTCCCTGTTACTCATGGTCATAATGTTAGGCACCACTACTACTATCGAAAGCTGATAGGGCAGACAAATGAATCAAACGTTGTTGCCTTGGAGGGCGCCCAGTTGGCCTGAGGTTATCTAGAATTACCAAAGGCACTAGGGACCCTCCCTAGAGGGGTTTTGGGTTTGATAAATACTAAGTGGCTCTATAAGTGGATGTTTATCTCACGTATTTTTTAATTTATTTTTTAAAGTGCAAAACTATTTGCACCCCCATAATTAATCTTTCGTAACGCCTCCGTTAGAGAGAATAATAGCACTGAGCCTCTTTCTGCAATGCCTAACAAGAATGGCGAACACTTGTAGAGGGATCAAGGACAACTCTTTCATGCCAAACATTTCAAGGTTCTTTATATCCTTAGAAACGCCCTCTTCTATTCAGACCACAGGTTTTCAATAGGGTTCAGACTCAGATGGCCTTTGCAAAACATTGATTTTGTTGCTGCAACCATTTCTGGTTTGATTTGGATGTATCTTTTGGGTGTTTGTCTTGTTGAAAGATCCATCTACAGCTGACTCTTAGTCTCCACTGTGGCAGAAGCATCTAGGTTTTTGGCTAAACTATCATGGTATTTAGGGGAAATTAATGATGCCATCACTCTTCATAAGAGCCCATCGACCACAGATTGCAAAACATCCCCAAAGCATCAATGATCCACCCCCATATTTTACAGGTGGCATGCTGACTTTTCTTTGTATATAGTCCGCTTTCTACTCTCCAAAGCTGGCCAGCCTTTCATTAAACCTCAAATGAAGGACTATCTTTTGAGAAGCCATAGCCAGCTCCTTGATCCAGGGAACACCCCAATGTAACTGGCAGTAATAAGTGTCAATTGGGACATTGGCAGAAATATCTTATGAAGACATCATTGATGACTTTGGTTCCGAAAATTTAAAGCAGCATACTTTTTTAAGAGCATGATACACACAACATAACATTAAATATACATTTTATATACATATTGTTATAAAGTTATTTATTGTTGTTATTATTGTTATTGTGTATTCTGCAGCATTTATTGAACATTTTTCTGATTAAAATGAATGTAGTTTGCTTGAATAATTCTAGCCCTCAAGGTGCTTCTTACAGGCCATTCAGAACTGGGGAGCCTGTGTCTGATTTCTGGATGATTTTGCAGCTTAATAGCTTTGCAACAAATGCACCGATCGACATCAGATTTTAACCCGTGATAGTGCTTGGTCTGGGGAGTCAAATGTTACTGTGCATGTCGCTATACCTCCACTGGGTTCAGAGATCCAGGGGTTTACGATACCAATCTTTGGAACTTCATAGCTAAGCAATGGACTGACTTGCTGTTTCTAACAAGCTAGGGTTCATAATTTTAGTCCCAGCAGTTCCGGAGATACTGGGGTTCGAATTTGGCTTTTTGGCCACCGCACTTTGAAGGTTAATAGCGCTGCAATGGTGGGACCATTTGGGAATGTGTCCCATCCACAAGTTTGAACAAGACTGCCCGTGACCCTGTACCACCAGTGGTTCCCAAAATTAAAAACCTCTGGCTTGGAATTTTTTATTTTTTTTTACTCAGCAAAGGGAAGTCCTAGGGACTAACAATTTTATGGCCGATTAGAGTCCGACACCCTGGATGGAATAAGCCTCCTGTCTGACTGACTAATTCTAGCCAGCTGAGGTGCACCTTCTCTGGTCACAAAAAACTGGGGAACCCATGCCTGGATGTGGATTAACTTTGGAGCTCAATAATCCCACAATGCCTTTGGAGCTCAATAGTACTCAGTCCTGGGATTTTAATGCAATGATGCGCATTTCTTCAGTTAATTCTAGGCATCCAATTCGTCCACGCTTACCAGCCAACTTGTGGGGCTAAATTGGCCCCATTTGCATGGCCTCCTATCGTCGGCCAAACTGGTACGTCCACATTGTCCCATCCAATGGACGACACTGTTTTGCCTTCAAATTCATAGCCACTTACATTTAAAACACTTCAAACTTGGAGCCTGATCCCCTCACCCTAAGCACCAGTGTTTCTGATGCATGTGATGATACTCCTTAGAATGGCAGGCTAAAACAATTACCAACATAGTTAGTAGTCCACTTGGAATTATTTTTATACATTGTATATGCTTCTCTTCATTATTGCCCACTTTCTATTCTCAACCACCTGAAATTGCTTATTACTGACAAATTTTTCCTTTGACCCCTGGCTGCTGTTTTTGATGTTGCCAGCTTTTTCAAGCTCTCTGCTCTCTTTATTTATACAAATGAGTTCTGGTGACCTTAATACAGAAGTTGACATCTAGAAAGATTTTTTATTGTCATACATATACACATGTACAGTACAATGAAATAATTTTCTTTACATATCTTAGCTTGAAAGGACCTGGGGTCAGAGGGCAGGGTCAGCCAGCAGCAGGATACAGCAGCCCCTTGCTCAAAGGCCCAACAGTAGCAGCTTGGCGGTGGTAGTGGCAGTGGTAGCTTGGTCTCAACCTTGCAGTATATTCAATGCAAATGCTATAGCTAGTAAGAAATAGCCTTCTAGTCAATATATAGAAGGAGTAATAGCCTTCTTCGGCATATATAAATTAACATTTGCAACGTTCACCAACGACATAATAGTCCAAGGCATACAAACTGAATTTGGCCTAACGTTAACTACTGACCGTTTTCCTTAGAAGACACTATTGCACAAATAGCTTCGAAGTCACTGTTCTTCCCATTCGTTATCTCCGCAGTGCAAGTCATAGAATATTTTAGCTTTCTCTGATGAATCGAAGTGGTATGTCTTCTCGTTGTGGGTGACACAAATCTAGGCTGGATACATGAGGCCAAACTTGACCTTTTTCTTGTAAAGCAGTTACTTCACTTCTTTACCCGCAGTACGTTTTCTTGAGTTCTTTGCTGAAATTTACATGAAAAAAAAACCTGATGCCCGTGGGAGGTACAGAAGTACTGTTCTTGTTTTAGCTTCTGCGTTTACAAGCCTGTTGCTATCGTCGCTCAGTCCTTTTTCCACCTTACGCAACTGTTGGTCGTGTGATTCATAGTATGACTTTACTTGTTCCAAAGTAGTGTTGACAGGGGTCAGTGCATATTTGAGTTCTTTTTTCAACAGAGAATTGTTTGTGACAAATCCGTAAGAAGCATTGAGCAAGCCTTTCGAGGTCGTCTGGAAGGGGAGATGATGCCATGTTTTTATCCTCAGTTTTCTTGCTGAAGACATGGTGCTTTTCAAAGATGCATTTTACTCGCCATTTTGTGATCTATTAGTGTCTCTGAGATTCACTGAATACAAGTTATCTATAAAAGTTATCTAAATTATATAATGAGAAAAAGGGTAAATTTTAAGTAAAAAACAAGAGCCACTTTCACACACATCCACTCACTCGATGCTCAAACTAAAAAAGCTTGCTAAAGCAGAAAGTAGGACTTAATAACTATTAAATAGAGTTGATCAATGTACCAAACTATTTTAACCTTAAGGGTAAACTTAAAAATTAAATAATGCAATATGACATACAGTTGATTCCTTGCCTTTAACAGGTAGTCAATGCCAATAGCTATATATACACTTTAACCCAATCATGTTAATGTTTCTTGATTTGAAGCTCATTTGTCACAAGCTCATGGCTCCATGTTAGTGCACTTATGTGTCTTAAATATACTTGAATAAGTGAATCTCTGTCTACACTGTGAGCATTGAAACGGCTTCTCTCCTGTGTGAATGCGCTGGTGTTTTCGAAGTGTACCCAACTGAGTAAAACTCTTCCCACACTGTACGCAGTGATAGGGCTTCTCTCCTGTGTGAATGCGCTGGTGTTTTTGGAGAGTACCAAGCTGAGTAAAACTCTTCCCACACTGTAAGCAGTGATATGGCTTCTCTCCTGCGTGAATGCGCTGGTGTAGTTGGAGATGAATCTGTTGTGTAAAACTTTTTCCACACTCTAAGCAATGATACGGCTTCTCTCCTGTGTGAAGCCGCTGGTGTAGTTGGAGAGTAGTCTGTCGAGTAAAATTCTTCCCGCACTGTGAGCAGTGATAGGGCTTCTCTCCTGTGTGAATGCGCTGGTGTTTTTGAAGAGTACTCTGATGAGTAAAACCCTTTCCACACTGTAAGCAGTGAAACGGCTTCTCTCCTGTGTGAATGTGCTGGTGTTGTTGGAGATGACTCTTTTGTGTAAAACTCTTTCCACACTCTGAGCAGTGATACGGCTTGTCTGCTGTGTGAATGTGCTCGTGTTTTCGGAGAGTACTCAGCTGAGTAAAACTCTTCCCACACTGTGAGCAGTGATACGGCTTCTCCCCTGTGTGAATGTGCTTGTGTTTTTGAAGAGTACTGTGATGAGTAAAACTCTTCCCACACTGTGAGCAATGAAAACGCTTTTCTCCTGTGTGAATGTGCTGATGTTGATGGAGATGACTCTTTTGTGTAAAACTCTTCCCACACTCTGAGCAGCAATAGGGCTTCTCTCCTGTGTGAATGCGCTGATGTTGTTGAAGAGTACTCTGATGAGTAAAACTCTTCCCACACTGTGAGCAGTGATGCAGCTTCTCTCCTGTGTGAATGCGCCGATGTTGTTGGAGAGTGCTTAGCTGAGTAAAGCTTTTCCCACAATCTGAGCAGTGAATTTTTTTCAGCATTTGTCGGTGGGAGGTCTTACTGCAAAGGGAACCAGAGGACGTTTGTTGACAATTGGAGCTTCTCCCAAGCATCAGATTCTCACACTCAATCTCTCCCAATTTCTGCAGTCTCTCATATTCCTCAAAATGGCTTCTTCTTATGTGTTTGTGGAGGTCAATTTGAGATGTACAGGAAAATGTACACAAGGAGCAGGAAAAGACTTGCAGCAGGGCATCATTCATTTCTGAAAGAAAATGTAATAAAAACATTTTCAGGAACTATCCCAATGTGAACATAAAACAAAACACTATGAATGTTACATCAGCCCTGTGAATTATAGATGACCAGAAGGGGTAGAAAGGATCATGGATACTCCCTGTGAGCCTGTGCACAGATCTGTGTGAGATTGTATGCGAACAAAGTCATGTAGTGTGACACAGCCAGTAACATAAATACTTTAAAATTGAAAGTGCCTTCTAGTAATCATGCAGATTCTGGAGAATACCAAGATAGTCACAAGAAATAGGACTCACACTTCGTGATGGTGAGGTACGCTCTGGTAGCCTCACCAAACTCATTGCATGGCCACAACGATTGTATAGAACTGGAATAATGTGCAGCATGATCAAGAAGCTGCTGCACATATATACACACCAGTGAAATATGTCTAAGCAGCACCCAGGACATAGACATGCTCCAGGTACAATAACAATACCCTGACTCCCATTGTCAACTGTCAATCAAATCTACTGCAAGCACAGCAGGTTCATAAACAATGCCGTTATCACACATATAAAGGCATTCTGATGCATCTAACAGAACGGCAGTATTTAGTGAATTACACTTGAGGTTTGCTTGTGGTCCAATGGGTGGGTCACACAAAAACCAGATCCCATGGCACATTTTTAGGCAAGCATGGGTAACAGCATCAATAAGGAAAACAGTGAGAATCAGTCAGAAATCATCCTCCAATGGCAAGTGTACAAAGCCTGTGTTGTCAAAGCTCTTGCACGCCCATTGGTCCAACAGCTATCAACAAAGGTGAAGGTGATCTAGGTGTGGATTGCCATTTGACTTCCCACCTGAAACAGGAGGTCTTTCCTGAGTGGGAGCTGCCATGACAAGCTCCCCCAGAAGAAATAGAAACTATAGCCTAGAAATTCACTATAGAGCCACCAAAAGAATTTGCAACTAAGAAGTGTGTGTAGTATTTCCAAGGTGAGTTGAAATGGAAGAATGGCATAAAGCAGCTTGTCCATCCAGTTGTGTGCCAATGCATCCAGGCCCAGACTATTGGGTGGATTTGATAGGGATAGCCACAGAGGGCAGTGGGTCCAGTACATGGGTCTGGTGAAAAGATCCACCAAAGCCACACTCTACGAGACCTAAACCATGTTGAAACCCCTCTGGGTACAGTCGCCACTCCTCTGAAGAAAGTGCCTTCATCGTAAGACAAGTAAGCAGCATGGAAGGAAGCAAAGCAGGGAAGCACCTATGTCAGTAGGTGGCAGACGAGCTTAAAAGGTGCCCACCGACCTTGCCTTTCTTGATGATGCGTGTGGAAAAAATTGCACCATCTTATCTGACACTCATCAAAGCACTTTTAGGCTCCAGTTGTATCAGAAGTAAATTAAACCTTTGAGAAGGACACATTATGGCTACTGCTGCAAAATTTACAAACATATTGTTCTTACATGATTTGAGAATGTTCCAAAAAGTATCTTGTGATATTACTGAATGCTTGGCTTTCTCAGTCTTTAAGTGCCCCCATAAATGTTCAATGGGGTTGAGGTCAGATAACTGTGGAGGACAGTCCTTGAGAGTCTTGCAAAGCTAGTCCTTGCAAAGCTTTGAGTTATGTTTTGGGTCATTATCCTGCTGCAGCATGAATCCTTCTCCACAAAAGAACCACACCATAAGTTATAGCATGTCTCTGAAGAATGGAGTGGTACTTTTCCTTTGTCAGGGTGTAGTCGATTTGGTGCAGGTGTCCAACCCCAGAGTACGCAAAACACCCCCAGACTTGAACATTCCCACCACCATGTTTCACTGTTGTTTTGATCCACTGTGGTATCAATCTCTCTTCTGTTTGTCTCCTTACATAAACTCTTCTGTCACTGCCATAATTCTCAAACTTAGATTCATAAGTAAATAGGACTTTTTTTCTCCCAGTGATCCACTGTGAAATGCTGGTATGTCTTAGCCCATGCCAAATGTTAACCTTGTTTCCCTTCCTGAGAAGTGCTTTAGAGACTGCTATTAATCCTTTGAGACCACTAATAGCTAGCTTTCTTTTGACAGTACTTTCGCTGATTGGAGTCTCTCATTCTTTATTTAGCACATTCTGCATCTGTGATGAAGTTGCTGTTCTCCTTATGTATTGGTCTTTTAATGGTGTGGTCACTTTTGGTCTTCCTGATTGTGCTTTGGATACAACTGATCCAGTTTCGGCAAAGCATGCCATGCACTGCCCCCTTAGAAACTTACGTTCTAGCCATGATTTGACGCTGAGAAAGCTCTTCTTTGCTTGGAATAACTATTTGACTTTTAGCACTTTCACTTAGTTCTGATTTTACCCACTGTCACAATGCTACTTAGTATAAAATGTTCTGTTGAAAACCTGAGGCACAGCATTATTTATAATAGGTGGCAATGGCTGCAAGTTGATTAACTTAAACAAGCCTCTGATGAGTAGATCAACTCTACCTGAGTTTTGTCTAAACACATGCTTTAATGAAAGGGATAAGACTCAAGTAAATCTGACCTTTTACACAAAGGAGTTAACATGGTCAATGTCATTTGCTTAAATTTGAATAGTGACCTAGAAATAGTGCAGAATTTTGAATATTTCTTCTTCATTTTAATTGTCATAACTTTTCTTTGTATTAAATTTTTCAAATTCAATGTGGTCTGAGACCTTAGAAGGCACTATTGCACAAATAGGAAAATAGTCACTGTTTTTCCTGTTCGTCATCTCCCCAGTGCAACTCATATAATTCTTTGGTTAATCTAACTGGTATGTCTTCCCGTTGTGGGTGACACAAGGCTGGGCTGGATACATGAGGCCAAACTTGATCTTTTTCTTGTAAAGCAGTTACTTCACTTTCCTTAAACGCTGTGCGTTTTATTCTACGCTGACATCTTCATGATAAAAAACCTAATGCTTGTTGTTCCTTTTCGGGTTTGGATTTGTTGGATCTTGAAAATTGTAGAAATGAACCAGGAAAACTCTTCGTTTTGATTTTGCAGGTGTTGAGTTAATAGCCTGCTCAGGTCCAACACGGTGGGCATGTGAGAGCTCCAGAGGCTTTGTGGAAAAAAAATCTCTCCCTAGCACCTCCTTGATAAACTCAGTCATAAACTTAAGGGGATCCGAGCTGTCCATATTTTCAGGGATGACGATTATTCTCAACATTAATCTCCGCGACCAGTTTTCAAGGTCATCTACCTTTTCTCTTAACCATCTATTCTCCTTTTGTAGTGACACGATGGTAGTTTCAGTGCTCATGAGCCTTTCACTGTAATCCTCACAAAGGCGTTGGTCATGTGATTCATAATATAACTTTACTTGTTCCAGGTAGTGTTTACAGGAGTCAGCGCATATTCGAGTTCTTTTTTTCAACAGAGAATGAACTGTTTGTGTCAAATCCGTAAGAAGCATTGAGCAAAGCCTCTTGAGGTTATCTGGAAGCGGCAACAACATGTTTCTATCCTCAGTTTTCTTGATTAAGGCATCGCATGGCTTTGCTCCTATTTTATTTACCCAAAGATGCATTTTACTTGGCGTTCCAAGATCTATGAGTGTTTCTGAGATTTAATGAATACGGAGTTATCTAAATTATATAGTGAGAAAAAGAGCAGATTTAAAGTAAAAGGCAAGGGCCACGTTCTCACACAATCTACTCACTCCATACCCAAACCACAGGGCCCTAGAATATATTTTTGTCTAAAGCAGGAAGTCCAATTTATTTAAGGGACATTAATTACTATCAAATAAAAGTTAATCAATGTACCAAACAACACAAAAGCGTTCGCCCCATCATCAGAAGATCGCGAGTTTGTATGACTACGATGCCACAGCCATCCGTGGCCAGGAGCCCAAGAGCGCATAACTGGCCTGGCTCTCTGGGTGGGAAGGATAGCATTACTCCCTGCCCTGTCGATCACATTTACATTTAGTCATTTAGCAGACACTCTTATCCAGAGCGACTTACAAAACGTGCAAACAGTTGAAGACGCAGCGATGCCAAGCACCCAGTGAATCTGCAAGGATCCATAACCCGGAGGACATGAGGCAAATGCTAGTTTGTACAAGTGCTAGAGTAGTCAAAGTACTAAAGACTACAATTGCACCCCTACCTGCATAAAAATACAAGAGACAATCAGTGACAAATAGGACAATTTCAAACCTAAGTGCATACATCATACAAATGAAAAAAAACAAGAAGTAATACAAAATCAATGAAAGGTAAGTGCAGAGGAAATAAGGAATCAACCTAGATACTGTCGGAAGAGGAAAGTCTTTAGAGCTTTGTGAAAGGAAGGTTAGAAGGTTAGAAAATCTGAATCACATGAAAATAAGTAAAAATGGGAAAAATTCAAACGGAATTTGGGGACAAAATCAAACTGAATCCATAAAGTCCTGACATAGTTATGGGATGGATAGATTACATTGTACCTCAGAAGACCACACTTAACCAGTGTGCCCAATAAATGAAAAATAAAACAAAAACTGCAAGGTGTCCATTTTTAATCAGTTTCCCCACATATGTAAGATTTAGATCCCAGTAATTCTGACTAAGGGGCTGTTTAAAAGTGAGATGTCTCTTGGGTGTGTTTCTAATTTGTGGTTTAGTATTGAGATGTAGAAAGCCACTGAATCCAGATGTACATGGGTTGTTGGGGTAATTCCATCATTTACAGGATTTTAGTTCCGTCCAGATTGGCAATGTCTGTGTATTTCTCGCTCTTCCCCAGAGAAAATTCCAGCCTGAATGACCTCCTGTATTTCAACAGACTCAATGGTGGTCTGATCATTTCATTCTCGTCCGGATTCACATCTCAGATTTTACAGGCACGTGTCGCCTCCTGCATTGGGGAAAAAAACCCAAAAACATTTTTTTCGCTGCTGCTACTCGTTGTATTTAGTCGCCTTTGCCTGCGGCTGAGGAGAGAATTTTTCTGCCGATCACAAAATGATGGCTGCCCTAAAACAGTCTCTAAAACATGTAGCTGCTTTCACTTTCTCTCGCCGCTGTCTTTACTGGCAGTTCGTTAGAAAGAAAAAGAAAATAAAGGTAATGAAAAGAAATGGCGCGGTCCCACAAGCTGATTAAATTCAAACCTCACTTTATATACAATATCATGATTGTAGTGTTCTATAAATAAATTCATGATCCAATAATGTGAACATATCACAACGTGCAATTACGCAAAACATCCGGGTTCATAGGAGTTAGAAACTCGCTCGTACCGTCTTCCTTTA
>JAOUQW010068662.1:0-13757 GCA_028565825.1 Olivaichthys viedmensis
TTCAGTTTAAAAGTTCATAATCTGGTGTATTACATGCAGGCATGTGCTGATAATATAACGCGTGTTTATTATCAGGGTATGTTGTATAAATGATAGTCATTGTGGACACATTAAATGATCATCACTACCATTGATAAATAATCTTGATAAATGGTGATGGAATGTGTATTAATAATCGGCCAGGACTGGGCGATATGACAATATAATATCAATATCATGATAAATTATAATACAGTCATAATACACATTTCTGAGATATTGTGGGTATCGTTAGTACTTTTAGAACACTGATTAACGCCACTGTTACTCAGCTGATTGGGCGTCACTATATATTTTCGGAACGACTGTTTCTTTTCTCTCCTTTTCCATGTTATATAATTTGATTTTGTGTACATCAAATATGAGTATCACTGGACTTTTTACAAACTTTTCACAGTTTTCTTTTAAATTCACCACTACTGTTTTTGGCACTCCTAGTAAACATAAATATTGTGACATATACTGCAGAGTTCTTGCCATTTCCAGACCTTTTCAAAACTTTTTTTCAGATTAATTTCTTTAACATTTCAGACTTTCTATGTTCACTTTTTTTTAAAGGTCATTAACTGTATCATGAAAAACAAAAACATGAAATGTGATATCCATTGCGGAAAATAAAGAAATGTCTAAAGACACCGGATTTCAAGAGAACATCAGTACTTTTTCCAGAATGTTTTCTGAATTTCTATACTTCACCCGGACTCCAAACTCTCTCCAGACTTGCGCAAGAACCCTGCTTTGTGTACCGTGAAAAAGACTTCAAAAAGTATTCTGATATGATATTTTTTACCATATCGCCCACTCCCTCAATATCGGCACATGCCTAATTATCCATGTTTGTAAGTTTGTTAATTCGAGCTTGACGGCCTGTACCTCTGGCTGTGTAATGAAGTCTCTCAAGAGATTTCCGTTCCACACGAACCTCTGATCGGCCTATAAAAAGAAACAAACAGAAGAGTGGAGACATTTCCTGGGCCTTGTGTAATAACAGCTGTAAGCATGACTCACATCAGAGAGATTCAATTAAGCCTGGAAGTGCAGTGTGGCACTCTGACCTAACCAGTCGAACACATCCGAGGAAGTCTGCGAGGGTAAAAGTGAACTCAGAAAGGGATATGGAAAGACGGAGATAAAGTAAAAAAGGAAAAAGAACAAGCAATATATAGAGAGTGATGGGGATCTAGATCTACATCCGGATTTCTGGAAAGCTGCTTTGTGACAATGCCCATTGTTAAAAGAGCTATACAAATAAAATTGAATTGAATTGAATTGAATTAATAATTATGAGACCCTCTTCTCCAAGTCGAGACGAGTCCCTCACTCAAATCCTACGCTGGAGAGAGGGTGAGAAAAGAGACAGAGAGCTAAAGAGAGATAGAAAAACAGTTTGTAGTCCATGGAGGAAAAGGAGGACGAAGAATGAAGGCGAGCATAATTACAGCCAAGCGCTCCTGAAGACACTCTCGAGCTTTTCCCTTCACTAAATCTTCCTGACCATCGCATTACCACTCAGTAAATCACGGCTTAAGTAGACTAGCTATCTCTATATATTGCGAAGGGAGGGATAAGCTATGATAATGATCAGTCTTTAGCACCCTTTCAGAGGTCTTTTATGTCTAATTAAGTCTATAAAACGGCACGTGGGAGGTAGAATTTTGGTTGATTTAGGACAAAAATGTTGGGAGTCCCGCAAAGTGTAGCGATTTCCTGCTCTGAAACACCTACTAAAACCGATTATTAACTCATAAATGTGATGGAGCGGGAAAATCAACAAGCTATTCTGGACACCGAACACACATCTGAGCGACCGCCAACTTAGAGAGTGTTAGCACTTTTTCTGATTTAGCCGAGGTAGAAAAATATTTGGCAATTACAATAATGGGGTTGGATTCAATCATTTCCCAGTGCGCAATTACCCTTAAACCTAAATAGCATTTATATGAAGACATTACTGGTCAAATAAACGTGAACGAGTTTTCCCAGTGTAGTTCTACGTATTTCTCAGCATGTTTAAATCTTTCTCAGAGGCCATATCAGGCTAAATTAGATTATGTTAGGACGGTATGAAGCCAGGCCAACTTGTTAATAAAGTTTGAGGGGGGCGCGTTTACTTTGGAGACGACGTACTGCTAGCGATATAACATCAACAAGAGTGCAGCCATCATCGGGGAAATGCGGTGGGGTTTGAAACCGATTCAACCTCCCTTTGGAAGTACTTGATTTATTAAGAGGAGACCGTCTGACTGACAGGAGTGCTATGCTAATTGTGGCTAGCTAGCACTCTGGCCGTCCAGCGGAATGAAACGCTATACGCTAATGTCTTTTATTTGACCCATTTTCAATGGCACGCTTAATAAGTAAACCTTTTTTTTACTGCCTTGCTAAAAGAGAGGTCTTATGCTAGTTTGATTGTACATTATAGGGAACTCCATGCTAATCTGGGAAGGCTAACGCTAGGTTAACATAGCCAGCTATGTCAGGCTGTTCACACTCAAAACTAGTAAACGTCTTTCTTAAGATTCTGCATTACTATTTGTGGCTGACCTGATTTTTATGGGAAATTCATAAAAATGCTGACAATCGAGAGGAATTTTGTTGGTTTTCGTACGAACGACTGCTAACTAGCACTAACCCTTAGCTATTTGCGACTTTTCATATCAGTTGACTCATGTAAATTCGTACAAATCTGCTCATGCAGAATTTCCAGCCATTTTAACTTGTTAGCACTTATATATACAGATTTAAATGAATGATATAAAAAATCTTAGGCACATTTAGAAGGTGGGTATTGGTTGGCAGGAAAATGAAACATAACAACAGTAGATTCATGACTGTTCTGAAACCGACTAGCATCTGTTCATTATCACCTGTACTGTACATCTAAGACATATCTGATCCAACATGGCAAAAACAATGACGCAATATGGCATGATGAATGCCTGTTTTTTCGGGAACGCAATATGTAATGTGCCGTTGCACTCTGTACAATCTGGAGTAGATCAAAGAAAATGACAATGAGGGGGGAAAAAGGAATCAAACGTTAACAAGATCCACTGAGTCCGAGTCCAGAAACAAGGCCAAAGTGTTTCCTCTGCGCTGTGCCATTTCGTCCCTCTGTGCAGTCGAATTGCATTACGAGCCCATATGGTTCGCATACATGCCTGATTCTTCTCTGGCCACGAGGGCCGTTTATCCAGTCCAGTGTATGGTGGATCATATTTAAGCTACAGGACTAGACAAACAAGACAGACGATATTCGATACATTTACAATGATGCAGTTATTACTAATTTGCAAATTCCTACTTGAACTTTAGCTTTAGCGGGAAGTCATTTTTGGCCAAGTCGTTTTGGATGATGCGTAAAGGGACTAAAGGGGATTGTTTGGCCTGCTTGTGGGTTCTGGGTGGGGAAAAAAAGGGAAAAAGACTTTGATTTCCTCTCCGAACTGCAGGTGGCCAAGCGGAGAATTTATTTATTCTACTATTTCCATGCAGCAGGTGGGTATTTGCCAGATTTGCGGCGTTTGTTTGGATGAGTCCTGAGATTCAGAAGTCAGATGATTGCACTCAAAGCGATACGGAAATCTGTCCTGTTACAAATATATTAACAAAAATGCGGATTATAGTGAGAAATCTACACTGCTCTTGAATTGGAACCAAAGTTCAACGGACCTTCGACAAATCAAACAAACATCACAGACTATCAAAAACCAATACGACAGCTCAACTAATTACTAATTTCATCAGTTATCGAAAAAAAAATTCTGATAGATTTATTTGACAGCAACAACAAAAAAAAAAAAACAAGACAATATAATACAAACTTATAGTCCTGACATACATTTAAAAAGGCCAAACTGGCAAAGAATAACTGTAAATAAATAAATTAAGGGGGAAAAAAGGGGTTAAGAGGGGCTGGAAGTGTATTTTATATTTCTGCAGCAGCATATAAAATGTATTTTTGCCAAAATAGATATTAAATAATCTATAAAATGTGAACTACCCAATATTGCAGAATTATGAAGATTTCTTACATTAATTAGATTAAAATAGTCATGTAGGTAGTTTCAATGTAATTTTTTTTTGTGGAAAATTTTGCTGTATTTTAAATGTATGTTTATATATATATATATTTTTTTATTATTATTATCTGCCGAAGCGCTCAGTAGGTGCGAACGATTATAAAGTGGCACGTCTCGGGAGGATCAGAGCAGATTTTTTCCACTGTGTGTATGGACAAGCCATTAAATCCACTTGCAGCTGAGCAAATACACTCGGAGGAGCAAACCAGGGGTCAAAGGCCATAAACGAGGAAGGGGGGAGTGATGGAGAGATGGAAGAAGAGACAGAAGGTAGAGACAAGTGTAAAGAAAAAAAAAAGCCAGATCTCTGGTACGGGTGGAAAGGTATGAAAAGAATTCAACCCAATATCACGGTTTTTGGTATATTACAGTACAAGTATTAAACAGTTTGCTTTGGCTTAACAAGTTTTTAAAGCAGACTTGTTAAGTTGGTCGCTTTTAGCTTTCAGTGCTAAGCAGAAACCCCATTTTCTTAGATTTTTACCTCTTTAAAAAGAAAGCGACCTTGTTTTTAAAGTCTCGTAGCACATTTCGAGGGAAACACCACACCTGGAAATCCACTATATTAAATTATCACATAACATCAACAATGGTATGGTATATCGATATATCGTCACAGCCTTTATCTCCAGGACGGATGCTTGTGTATGAAACATACCATGCATACACGCTCTATGACAGGACTGTCAAAATTCAAGCCTCCTACGTAGGGCCCTCATCGAGCCATACACGGAGAGTTTGCGTAAGGAGGCTGTATTTGAAAACGGCAGCGTTTTTTTAAGACCGGACGAAAACCAGGGACCCAAGACCCAATGAAAACACAATCAGAGAGGATTGCTGAAATAACAATCCTATATTTAACCCTACAGATTTCTTGCACCAGAGAAAGAAAGAAAGAAAGGGAGAGGACCAATGTCATGCACGATGAAGCAGAACATGGGACAGATGGATAAGCACTATGCTGTTGACAATGTAGTCAGCTATTCAACACGTTTAAACCAATTTGCCAAAACTAATACAGAACACAATCTGGCTCTCAGCTGTTTCAAACCGGTAGAAACTGAGAAGTGTACTTTGTAGGGGGTAAAAATAGGGCATGAGAGGCTTGGTGAGTAGTGTGCGGTCCAATCCATGGTGAGTAACTTAATAGATAGTACACACATAGATAAATACACACTGCATAGTGAGTAATGTAAAAGATGGTACACACTACTGAGCGAGCAATGCAATACTACATAGCGAGGGCAGAGACTAGACAGACACAAACATGCGCACATGACTAATGCTGCCAACAAGTGACACTGTGACACCGTTATAAACAACGATTACACTCAAGACGACAGACGCAAGCTCTAACTGCTCAATATTTTGTAAGCGTTCGCATTAACAAGTTTGCTGCAACAGTTGTTTCATCCTTGGATCACTGCACTGATGTCATGGTTGTGATATTGAATTTGCTAAAGTTTTCAGCAATCACCTCAATTTTGGGTTTTAAAAATCGACAGTTATGGCGATCATGTCCATTTATTGCAAAACATTAGCGTTTCGATTTGAGATGTTACTACCCCACAAAAATCGAGGTACTAATTAGTCACTTATGGTCTCAGAATAAAGTGTGTGTGTGGGACACAATTTGAAACATAGTGTAGCCATAATCTTCTTTGACTCATGAGACTGTGTCATTCATAATCTGACTGGCTGGCTCTAGCGCTTCCTCATACCTTCTTGTTTAGTACTGTCTCTCACTGTGTCCGTCAGTGTGTGTGTGTGTGTGTGTGTGTGTGTGTGTGAGTGGGACATAAGTATGGCTGAGAAGTTGTGTGTTTGTGTGTTTACCTATACTCTGTGTGTTTTTTTTCTATTGGGAAAGCGGCATGTTTACCTGTGCTGTGTTTATCAGGGGAAAGGCCTCTGTCTCCTGAGACACTCCGATCATTCAGACTTTGTTTTGGGAAAAGAGACTCGAGCACAATAAGATACACAGTGTGTGTGTGTGTGTGTGTGTGTAAACTGTACTGCCTGTACTGTGTGTGCAAGCGTGTGTGTGTAGGTGTGTGTACCAGTAACAAGGCCAGAGCAGACTAGACTATGGCCACGCCGCTGTGGAAACAATGGCGACAGCAGAATGGTGACAGCAGGAGACAGGAACACACAAGAAAACAGGAACACCAGCATGCCACACCCACACACACACACACACACACACACGTAGGTGTGTGACATAACTCACACAAACACAAATGGACTTATAAATGGAAGCTATACTCTCTATACTCTATATCGTATATTCACACACTCACAAGTGTGCTACTGCTCACAGCCCTCTCTCTCTCACACACACACACACACACACACACACACAATGTCCTATGGGTTTTGTTAACATTTTTTGTAAACGTGTCTTGGCTCCCCGGGAATGGCGTACTTGGCCTTCATCTGTTCGTCATCAATAAATTCATCACTGGGGGGGGATTAATCAAATTAATCAACATGTGGCTCAAGTATCTGTATATGTGTGTGCATGTGTGTGAAATATGTCATTGGGGTGTAGGCCCATTATTTAAGAGCACCCCTTCAACTAACACACACATTCCTGAGCTATTACTGTGTGCTATTTCCACACACTCTGTATTTTAGGAAGCTATTTGGATGTCTAACACAATAGAGCTGTGGGATGATACATGGCACTGGCTGTAAAACCTGAAAAAAAAGAAAAAGATATTACTGGTATTGTGTGGTACAGCATAGGAATCCCCAGGGGGCTCACATGCACACATACACATACACACACACACACACACAAAACGCCACTGCGGTGATACTGTGCAGATGTGCAGGGGTATAGTGAGAGAGGGAAAGTGCGTTCAAGGGGAACTCAGTAGCCAGCTCTATTGTGTGAGTGTGTATTGTGTTGATTGCAGATTAGCAGCAGGAGTCGAGCCGGTGGGAAACCCCCCGATTTCGCCCGAACAAAGCACCACCAATCACACAAATCACCTGCCAGACAGAGAGAGTGAGAGCAAGGGGACTAGGGAACAGGGGTAAGGGTTAAGGGTAAGGACTTTGTGGTCACCCGTTCGCCATTCTGCATGTGTGTGTGTGTGTGTGTGTGTGTGTGTGGTGGTATTTTCAGCTCCAGACTGGATGTATTGAGTCTGAACCCCCCACTGAGACAGTCTCCAGTCCAAAGCCATTCGGATTCTCTCAGGATACAGCTGACTGGCGACAAAAGATGTTGGATCCGTGTCCCAATGTCACGTTCTGTGGCCTACAGCATAACTATAGTGATAAAAAATAATAATAATAAAAATTAGAAATAAATATGAATTCGAACAAGTGAAGACAGTGTGGTTCAATTTCCTAACCTTATCTCGAACCTTCCATACGAATTGAGTCATGCGTGAGATCATGTTGGAAATTGCAGCCTTCGTTTCGTAAATAATAAATCAAATGAAAGCAACAACAGGAAATCGAAACAGTACAACAACAGAAAAACAACGTTGCGATCTATGTACTCACATTCAAGTACAAAGAACAGCACTCTGCGTTTTTTCCCCCATTTAATTGGGCATATTTAAATTTTTGGCATTGGGCTGGTTTACGGGTTGGTTTTGTCACGGGGACCTGGCAACCCTGACCGCACTGCACTTAGGGGTGTGATAATATATTGGTATCATGATACACCATGGTATGGGAAAATCTGAAATAGTTCTATTATTAAAGCAGCACGGCAGTACATTTCTGTCAAAAACGTGTCTACTGTAGATTTTAGCAACACATTTTGCAGTGAAATTTTCTCACATTCCTACAGGACAATTCCATCCTGATGAAGTAGCTGGCTGTTGTATAGGAACTTCTAACTCCTGATGTATTCATCCAGGGCATTCCAAAGGTGCTCCGTAGACGGCTGAGGCAGCGAGTCAACATGAGTGTAAACTTCGGGAACAGGACTCACTCAGAAAGCCTTTTTCGAAACAGTAGAAATGGTGGGAAAGCTTCTAAAATGGTGAACAATGCTGTTTAATGTAATCAGGAGCAATAAAACTGTATATTACAAAGACATAATATTTGATTTGTTACGTTCAGATTGGGCTTTATGAAGACAACTACTCCCGTCTGTACACGACGGCTGACATCATGTTACTTTACTGTGCTAGCTAGTTAGCACACTGATATGACAGTACATATTTTGAAGGAAATGGAGCGTGCAAATCTCAAAGGAAATCACTTGAAGTGGATACACTGCGCCTGCTGCCAAACGTGTTTCTGCTTCCCGCTCTGTGGTCACTCGGGTGACATAGGTGACGAGTAATGAAAACGGTAATGCATCAGGCCTCTGGAGTGGGAGTAATAGCCTCGGCTCTAAGTGTGAGCCCATTTTCCCAGTTGACTGTGCAGGTTTCCCTGCTCACTGCAATACAAAACACTGACCAAGCGGAAAGTCTCTCGGGTCTGGTGGGCCAATATATAATTCTCCTGGGTGGATCAGGTTGTTTGGTGAAAAAAAGGATCATTTTGCTTCAGCTGACCTACTTTAAGGACAAACTAGTAGTTCAAAAACGAACCAAAATTTTTGTATTAAACCAGAACATAGAATAATAATATAATAATAAACCTTCAACTTATTTGCCATAATATATTTCATTTTATTGCATTATTGGCCAATTATCACATTTCTGACGTCTCTATCAAACCAATAATGTGGCCTAATGACCTGCACATGATGTAATACAAGTTTTTACATTCAGGACCTTTATAGTCGTCTTATCCAATTATTATTATTTTTTTGGAGTTCAAATAGTCTCGTTTGTGAACTTTGTCCCCGGGAATTTCTTCATGTCTTTCTCCTGGGAGAATTTACACAAGGAACATTTTGCATTATGGAAAATTTCTCTTCTTAAGAGCTGAAGACGGTCATATCAGGAGACATCAGTTTATATATAAATCATAACCGTTAATTCGACCTTATATGGCCAATTGCGCCGTCCTGCATACATTTGATGGGACAGATGGGGCACTTGCTCGGAATGCCACTAAACCAGGCCATAAATCCATTTATGTTCGATACACACTGGGAAACTGTACAGCACTTTTTTTGGAAGCTTAGGAATCTGATTCAGCCGCGTTACATTCTTAGACATTTATCTTGTAATTCGTGTGCATTTATCACTTTATATTCTTAAGAATAGGAACGAGGAACGACGGTATAATCTATATTCTCATGCACTTCTCATTATTTTGTTCATTCTCATGGCTTTAAATGTCTTGGGATGAACAGCAGTATGTAGGCTGAGAATCAGAGCTGCTTGATGTCTCGACATGCGCTTTCTCATAAGCCACAATACATGTGTGTAAAGAGGACACGCTGTTTGCACATGCTCCAGTGATTCATATGCTCTCTATGATCTTATTCCTAATTTCTTCCCCTATTTTGAGTTTGGGAGCTGCACGTTTTAAAGAAATAGTTTGCCCAAAATCGAAATGTACACAATTTCCCTTTACCCCAAATGTAGTCAATCAGCCAAGACATGTTTGGTGTCCAAAGTTTGCTTTTTTAGTTTTGCTCTGAAGCTACGAGGTCAATGTTGCTGAACTAAGGGAAACTTATAGCTACCAGTTTAGCATCGTGCAAACTCCATGCCTAAATCATCACACCAATTGCAGCGTAGGTATTTTTAACACTTACAGATGGCAATAATGCAATTGTACTGCAGACAATTTTCTCACCCAGAATAACCTTCAGGACCCTAACCAGTCTGACTTGAAAGTGGCGCACCCCACAGAAACTGCCCTTGTGGCTGTTACTGAGAAACTCTACGCCACTAGATCAGCCAAACTATCATCGGTCCTGATCCTTCATGATCTCTCAGCAGCCTTTGACACGGTCAATCACAAGACCTTTCTGTCCATCCTCACGAGCCTTGGAATTAGTGGCCTAGCATGATGATGGATTCCTTCCTACCTGGAAGGATGGTCATATCAAGTGACATGGAGGGGATCATCATCTGTCCCATGCAGACTCTTCACTGGAGTCCCACAAGGCTCAGTGCTTGATCCTCTTCTGTTTTCCCTCTATACCAGCTCTTTCAGTGAGGTCATCTCCTCACATGGCTTCTCGTACCACTGCAGTTGCATGCTACCTGCTTGTTTTCAACCTCCCCAAGTTCTCCAGCATCACCCCATTGCTGTGTTCCCTCCACTGGCTTCCTGTAGCTGCCCGCAGCAGATTTAAAACACTCATGCTGGCCTACAAAGCCAAATACGGACCAGCCCCCACCTACCTGAAGTCGCTCATCAAACCCCTCTCTGTACCACATTCCCTCGTCTTGTCTGCTTGCGGGAACCCGTGCTTTGATCACATTAAATTGCTATTTTAAATTTTTTCCTTTTTTAAAATCTTTTTTGAAGAAGCGAAGGAGTTTAGACATCTACCTACCCAGCGTATAAATATCATATAAATATCTATGTTATTTGATCTCATGGGTTCTAGTTTCTCATGTCCCCATGCTGCTAACTGTGCCCTTGCTTAGATGAAACACGAGCCCTTTTGGTGAAGGGGTTTCACCACATACTATTATTTCTGCTTTGTTTTCAGGTGTGTTACTTGTAACCATGCAAAAAAGAATATATGCATTCTTTAAAAAGAAGGTCAGCCAGAAGTAGATTGAGGGCTGTAAAAAAATATGATGCATTAAGGCCAATAAATCTGATGCTTAGACATTGTTGCTTTTAAGCACTTCAACAATGTTTACATAAAAAATTTAAAAAAAGAAGATTTTTATAGCCTGGCTAGAGTTTATATTAATCATGCCATGTAAACAAATCAACGTTGGTCATTTATATCTTTCCTGTCTCCTTTTTGTACAGCAGGTAGTCCACGATTAGGAAACATTGGTTAATGTGCCTATAGTGTGAAAAGAAGAACTGAAAGGCTTTTTTTAAAATGGTTCTGTGGACCACTTTATTGGGATGTTTAGATTTTACCACTGGTGACAATCCTCACAGCTCTCCAACACATTTTTTTTCAACATCAAACTTATGTTCGATAAAATTCCCTTTTGCATTTTTTAAGCCTACATCTTTTAATTTACTAGCACTTGTCATATTCCATGAAGTGTATTATGCGATTACATATCAAAGGAACCATTTGACCAAAAATGAAATGTACCCCAAAGCAGTCGATCAAGACGCTTATAGCATTGCGCCAATTGTCTAAAGCATCACACACTCGCCTCAGAAAACTGTGCCGAGTTGTTCAGTGTCTCTAACAGACGTGTTTATGTGGTTTCTGACACTGTATGACACACTGTTATCTATAAAAATCAACAAAAAAAAAGTTTCAGAGCTAAAAACCAGTCATAGCCAGTGTTGCCAATGCCCTCCCATTAAAAATCACTATGTGAAACCTAAAAGGCATCATAAGAGAACTTGTTCATCAAAAATGTTCTTGAAATGCCTCTGCAAAGAACCTTTTCTGGCTCCAAACTAAACCTTTCTCAGGACAGATGGGATTGTCGGAAGGTGTTTGGCGCCATTTTGTTTTTAGGGTTTCTGCTAGCTATTTTATGCCAGTGATCTAAGCAAACAACTCTCTCGCGTTTGTAGTCTGTTTTACTGGCGCCTGACGAGCCATTGTAGGACGCAGTCTATTGGGACACATAGTCATACAGGCACCAGTGAGTCCGTTATTAGACCATTGTCTTCCTTGTGTTAGCGCCGGTGATTCAGACATGGGGGCTGCTTTTCCACCCATTTCTCGGTCTCCCACCTGTGCGCGGTAATGAGCAATATGGTGGACGGCGGCCTAGCGTGAAAACATTCCTCTCTTTGTTATTTGGACATTTCCTCCTTAGCGCCGTGCCGAGCCTGTTTCCGATTACTCGGGCCCGGGCGGAGCGGCTGCCCTCGCTGTAGCCATCCTGTTCTGGATGCTAATTAGCAATAGATGTACTGCTTGCCAGGTCACATCGACCCAGGCCATCCATCATAATTCTCTAGCAATACAGCTGCGAAACGTATTTTAAACTACCCAGTATTATTCATATTTATCTAAATTATTATTAAATATTACATACAATACAATATTTATGGTTATAGCTATGAGCGTGCCATATTCAGTGGTGATCAAAAGTCCACCATCGATACGACACGGTCTTCAGAGTGTTCTTTCTTATTGTTTGGAGTCTTGCTAATGCCTTTTCCACGGCCCTCAAGGTTGGTCATTTTCAGAATATTTTTATCCAATTGAGCCTGGAATCAGGAGCTCAAAGGCACATACGATGTCATTGATATCATTATGTGACAGCGTTGTATGTGACTATACAGTACTAACTATACAGATATTGTGTCAAATGAACATGTTAAGCTTTAATTAACATGTGAAGATAACTAACTTAATGCTTTATTTCATTACATGGTCGTGCGCTCGCAGTGCATTACGGGAGTACACACGTGAGTTTTAGCGTTTGGGACAGAGCCTTTATCTCTCCCCCTGCTGTGTACAGCTGTGCGAGGTACATTGCATGAAAATCAAATTTTAACAGACAATACTGTTGGTTCTCACACTACAGAGGATAAAACGGCTCAGAAAGACGCTCTCTGATACATGACCCGATGTTGCTGCTTCTCCACGCTGCATGAGGCGAACAGGACAGGTAAACAAAAAATCTTACACCATAAGGGGTAAAGATGAGAAAGAGAAAAAGGTCAAGGTTCTCCGAGACTGTCTGTGTGTGTGTGTGTGTGTGTGTGTGTGTGTGTGCATAGGCGGGACCTGACTCAATTCAGGACTCAATTCAATTCAATAATCCTTATTCTTTTTTTTTCAGTTTAGTTTGTGAAAGCAATGGACACATGAAACACCTTCACACACTTGGGGATCCTCCTGATGGCAGGTGTGTGTGTGTGTGTGTGTGTGTGTGTGTGTGTGCAGGTGGGAGTGTAAATAAAAGATGGAGGAAATGAAACAGCAACTATGATCCAACAATGGAGGTGTTAATAATTCACATTGGGAATTAGCCAATAATATTTAAGCAGTGTGGTCTATAATATATAAGACTGGCTGGAAATATATAAGCCAAATGCAAGTTTGCTTTAAAGTTGGCAAAATTTCACAAGTTGTGAATTATAAATAAAAGCGTTAATGGAGGCATTTTAGAGTGAATATTAATGAATTAATTTTGGCACTAGGGGGTGGAATATGATCAATTCACAGTATGATATTTGTACAATCCAATATCAGGGTTTTTATTATACCACAGTATTTGCTTACAACTCTTTTCAAAGGAGGCGTCATTAATATGTCATATAACACTGGAGCGGCATTGCAAGGGTTCAATTATTCGGTAATGTTGCTACAAGCAGAAAAGCTAACTACTTTAACTGAATCTTCCAGTGATGGTGTGATCGATGGTGCCGCCGCTTTTTAAATTGAGTAACTTGTAAGTAGTTAAGCTATCTTATCGACTGAGTAGAGAAGCAGCGGTGATAAACTTTACATCATTTTATTTTCTGAACTTCAAAAAAAAAAAAAAAATGTATACAGTACTGTGCAAAAGTCTTGGCACCCTAAATGTTTTATATACATTTTGTCTTAGATGTTTATTTGATGTCTTCTGCATTAGTGTGTCATTAGAA
>JAOUQW010068688.1:0-13754 GCA_028565825.1 Olivaichthys viedmensis
ACAGAATATACCTGATCTACAGATTAGACCTGATCTACAGAATATACCTGATCTACAGATTAGACCTGATCTACAGATTATACCTGATCTACATATTAGACCTGATCTACAGAATATACCTGATCTACAGATTAGACCTGATCTACAGAACAGACCTGATCTACAGATTATACCTGATCTACAGATTAGACCTGATCTACAGAATATATCTGATCTACAGATTAGACCTTCTCTACAGAATATACCTGATCTACAGAACATACTGATCTACAGATTACGCCTGATCTACAGATTAGACCTGATCTACAGAATAGACCTGATCTACAGTGCACTGATTTATAATGTCAAGTTTCTTATCATTTCCACAGTGAACAACATCAATAAGACGACGACTTGTCACATGAAATGACAAGACACTGCTCTTTTAATGTGCTCTAGTTTCCCATCAAATATAGACGCCACATCATTTTCTATAATTAAACTAATTTCCTCCTTAATCCAGCCGCATCGCTCGCATGTTCCTTTTTCCGCAGCATAACTAAATTGTTGACATATTACAGCCGTTTATGAGCTTATATGAGTTTATATCTTATATGATTCGGAGCTTATGTATTTTACTCTGACCTTGTTTAATGCGTAATGTGTGTGCCATGCCTCTCGCACTGTCCCATAACGATTTAAACTGAAATGGTTCATCCTATAGATAGTAAATGTTAAGAATAATACATTATGGAGAAATCTCCCTACCCATATACTGCATGTTTAATATTAATATTAAGAGGTACGTTTTCCCCGTTAGAAACAGGAGTTATTAGAGAGAGCAGGTGTTAGGGGGAGTGGAGGAGGCGCGCGTTTACGCGGAGGGGCAGGAAGGTGTACTGTACACAACACCGGCGTCCTTCTTCTCCCACTGATGTGTGTTATTGGTTTATTGTAGAAGAGGCACGTGATAAATAATTGCAGTGTTTTTCTTGTCAAAAACGTTTCCACTATAGTTTCTCGCAAAATTTCACGCGTCGACAACCAAACTATCCGGGAAAGTGAAACGGAAAAAAGGTGTGTCGATATATGCCAAATACTACCGATAAATGCCGTTTCCATCGCCTACGTCGGCAAACATTTCAATTCGCTAAAACATTTTTCATAAACTCCATTGGATGGAAACCTGGCTATAGACATATCAGGTACTTTACTTTTTGAGAGTGTCTAATTTTAGTGATCGGCCAGTTGCTCTTCATGCTCTGTGTTCATGTTTTTTTTTTTGGTATATGCATTCAGAAAGAAAACGTTGTATGAAATATGTTCAATTGAATTCAATTTGTATAGCACTTTTAACAAAAAAAACATTGTCACAAAGCAGCTTGACAGAAATCCGGGTTCAGACCTGAATCCCTACTTAGTAAGCCAGAGGCGACACTGGCAAGGAAAAAGTTATTGAGTTGGCATAAGGAAGAAGCCTTGAAAGGAACGATACTCAAAAGGCTACCGTTCTCTTCTGGGTTACCCCAGATAGTGGGATTTTGATAATTGCAGTATACAGTGAAAAAGCAAACAGTACTAAATGCATTGAAAATACGCAGGATGTTGAGTATGAGTGAATAGGAGTCTTGAGATGAACATAAGCCAGGTTATAATTACGGCAGCAGTTCTTGGGAAGTGCAAATCTCTAAGGTATCCAGGAGAGATCATCTACTACAGCAGGAAGGTGAATTATAAGTGCAAGTAACATCAAGACACAGAAGCAGGAGCAGATCATCAGAATCAGGCTCCAGTGTGTCGTCTCAGGCAGGTCCAGAGGGTGAAATGTTGAAATTTAGAATGCAGCTGTACTTTTTCAATCTCCCCAAGTTCTCCCACATCACCCTATTGCTGCCTTCTCTCCACTGGCTGATTTAAAACACTGATGCTTACCTACAAAGCCAAAAACGGACCAGCCCCCACCTACCTGAAGTCTCTTATCAAACCCCGGTCTGTACCACGTTCCCTTTGAGCCACAAGCACGGTTCGACTCGACCCGCCATCCCTCAAGACACAAGGAAGACGTGCATCAAGACTCTTCTCTGTTCTTGCACCTAGATGGTGGAATGAACTTCCCCTGGCTGTCCGAATACCTGAGTCACTAGCTGTCTTCAAACGAAGACTGAAGACCCACCTCTTCACTTAATATTTAAGCACTTAAGTGAGTACTAAATCTAAAAAAAAAAAAAATCCTACTTGTACTGTTTTCTTTGCTGTACTAACTCTCTGACTAAGTCCTCTCTAACAGGGTTTTAGCTTTATGGTATTTTTAGACCATGGCATATTTGTGCTAGCATGAGGATATGTTTTTCGATGGAGACTACAAAGCACTTCTGTAAGTTGCTCTGGATAAGGACGTCTGCTAAATGCTGTGAATGTAACTATTGGTGTGGTAGCATATTAATTCCATGTGACGAGCCAACTGTGTGGGTGCGCACATGTGTCTGCCCCCTCTACAGAGGATCTGCGTGATGCCCACATTCATGGAAGGGGCACTGTATTGTGGCTTGGAGAGGAGAGAAGATGAGGTGTCCACAGATTTGTGCTACGCCACCTCTAAAGAGAATGTGAAAATTGAAAAATAAGCCTTAAAAATGGTGATATAATATTGGTTATAGTATCAGAAGTACCAGAAGACGTAACTAAATGGGAAAAGTATCTATGTGCGCTGAGGGCTTTTCTTAACCTCTCTCAACAGTAATGCGTTTTTCTTGAATGGGTTTAACAAGAGCTTTCTTTACCAGCTTCCTCATCAGTGATGGCCATATGCTGAAATGTTTGCTATTTCCAAAGTGCTAGACTGAATTCATGGAGCAGAATGAAAGTGAAAACTCAAGAGATTTCAGGTTTGAGCCATTTTGCAAATGACCACACATATACATCGCAGCTGAATACATCTTTCACATTCAAAGCCATTACAAACATTACCTAATGATGTTGTTGATTTTATTGTCGTGGATGTTTGACCCATAAACTGGGCAAGGTGGAATGTTCCTGGTTAAGAAAAAAATAAAACTGTAAGCATGAACAGTAGGCAAACAACCATCATGGCGGTGATAGGGATTTAAGTCCTCTTATTATCCAAGCAATGATTGTGGATGCACATAGAATGAAGGAAAGAGTAAAACCTTTCAAAAAGCTGCTTTATAAACATATGCATTATTATTACAGTGGCAACTCTTTGCCTATTTTTGTGTTTAGTGGATGTCTCTTGACTCTTTAATCCTGTTTATGCAAAGAAGCCTCCTCACACCTCCATAAACGATTCATTCTGCTAAAATATGTCACTGCAGCACCTTCCTCTCTTGTCATTACTGTGTGTGTGTGTATCTAGTGTGTGTGTGTGTGTGGGTGGGTGTATACACAAATAAAACCTCTTTTATAGACATTAGCCTACGGCTCCCTTAAGACTTCAGTGTTACAGATCATTTAGCACAGATTACTTTCATCCCATGTTTTCTTTTAAATTGGTCTTAAAGTTTCTCAAATCACTATTTTTGTTTAGTGTTCTATTGTACATTTTCTTTTTCTGCCTCAAGGTTTTCTTTATGATTTCTTGATGCTCTGTTCTTTCCGTGCATCTTTTCATTATTCCCCCTATCTCTCTAGCCCTCTCTCCAGTCTGCTCTCTGCTCTTTTGATTTAAACCTCCTTCACTTTTTATGTCTGTGCCCAGCATATTAGTTTGTTACAGGCCATAGCACACTCTGAGCTCTGCTGCAAATTGCAGAAGTGAGAAAGAACGAGTGGGAGGGATTAAGAGAGAGAACAAGAGAAAAAGAAGAGAAGTGAACCTGAGGAGACACCGGAGTCCTGCGTTTGCACTGTCCTGACTACCATGATGTCAGGTCTGTGAATGTGTTAGTTAGCAATTAAACCACAGGAGAAACTTTAGAGAGGTTGCTGTTGTATTAATCTGCTTCTATAACAGGCGAACAGCACAGTGTGGATTGGGTTGTGTCTTTATTCACAGGATGTGATTGCTAATTACGTCAACTTATTGCTTATGAAAATGGGCTAGAAGAGAGCGAGAGAGAAGGAGATGGAGTGGTTCTGTTACTGTATGCCGTCCCTTCATTATTCAATACACCAGGAGTAGTCGCCCATGACTTCATTTGACATTTGGAAGTCGGCTGACACACACACACACACACACACACACACACACACACACCAATTTTACTGTGATATGAGAAAATATTTTACAGCAAGAAGCACTGTGCCAGAGGATTCCTCCACATCTGCCAATTTACACACTGTCTGTGAGGCTGCGTGTGTGTTCCAGTATCAGGCACTAAGGACAGCAGCTGTGGATGAGCCCCTTTTAGTCTGCAACAGTTTGTGTGTGTGTGTGTGTGCGTGCGTGCGTGCGTGCGTGTGTGTGTGTGTGCTATGGTGGGGATTCTGTAGCTGCAGGACGTATGACAGTTTGTGTGTGTGTGTGTGTGTGTGTGTGTGTGTGTGTGTGTGCTATGGTGGGGATTCTGTAGCTGCAGGACGGATGACACAAAGAGAAGCATCCAGAAGGCTCCTCAGTGTGTGCAGTGTGTGTGTGGGTGTGTGTGGACCATGTTTTAATCTCTATATGGGGACCAAATGTCCCCATAACGATAAGAATATGTGACATGTTTTGACCTCGTGGGGACATTTGGCAGGGCTGGAGAAAACAAATGGATGCTCTCAGGAGTATATTTGTGTTTGTTATGTATGTGTTTGTCCCTTTGGGGATTTAATAACTTCTATGGCAGTGCTCGTTGAAACGCTGTGTTCTGTGTGTGTGCGCATGTCTCATTCTCTTATCTCATTGGGATGAAATTCCATATAATTTATAGAGCATCACTGCTTCTTAGTTCTTATCTTCTTAGTTACCAAGAGAGATGCAGTTTTTCCCTGTGAAACAAAAAATATTGGGCTAACTAGCTGTCACACCCGCGGCGGCAGACCTGGACCACGCACAGCTCCGCGAGAGCGCTTCCGCGTTCAAGTTCGCCGAGCTTCTGATCCGTCGCACCTGTTCCGTATTTGCACTCACGCACACGCACCTGTACACAATCCCGTCTCCCCTTCATAAACCCCGGACATACAAACCTCAGTGCTCAGTATTGTTTGCCATGACCAGCGACATACCAAGCGTTTCTCTAACTGCCTCCTCGTGTTTGACTCTGGATTGGATTTATCGACTACCGCACCTGCCTAAGCCTAGGAAACCCTGTCCGCACATCACTTCACCCAACGCCTGTCCCCCGACTCAGAGATTGCCAAAGAGATTGTCCTTTCGGACACCTGCCTTCTCCCAAACAGCCCGCGCCTGCATCCACCTCGCCTGCATTGCGACACTAGCAAGTCTTAGTTTGTCATGGTGGACCATTCCCTTAATCATCAAACTGCTGCATAAATTTGTATGCAAGATGAATAGTTTGTCCTGCTGCCTGCCGCAACGCCTGCTCTATCATTTTGCGTATAGAGCAGTCTTCATCCACCATCTTTGTTGATGATGTACAGACTTACGATTTAGACGTTTTTTGAATTTTTGGCTCCGGTAAGTCACACCAAAGCCTAAATATAGGTCTGAAATGGTTACAGCAGTTTAACGGACAGAACCTCTACAGTCTATGTGACGGATAATGTAATGAAGCTATGGGAGGGTGTCGTTCATGGTATGATCCATGTTTGCAGGATGTTTTTATGCACTGTAAGAGATAGCAGAGATACGAGAGGAAAAGTGCAATATTTGACTTACACAGAAATAAAAGTACCGCTACTTACACACAATCAAAATAACTACCTGGAAAATAGGAAAATAACTAAGGGTGTTTTCACACTTTTGCTTCCTAAGGCCCTGAAGCCATTTGCACAGAGAGTCTGGTACATTTGGTCAAGTGTGAAAGCTGTTTTCAAACCTGGGTGTGGTCCAGGGAACCGATCTCTGGTCCATCTGAAAACCGTGCTCTGGGGTTTGCTTCAATTGAACCTGGGTATGACCGCACCATGCGTGACCGAGCATTGAATAACGTGATGGGTTGAACTTGCCACGATACTTGCTGTTTCAAGTTTTACAATGACAGGAAAATAGATGTGGGGGTTTGCAGAGGAGATGGAATGTTTTCTAGATATATAGAGTGAAAAAGGCATTCAAATGCAAGTGAATACAACTCATAAAAGCGCTACAATAGAGAAAAGTAAAGAAACACTCAAATATACTGTACCGTGTATATGTACAAGGCTTGTAGTAAGGTCCAGAGTCACCCAAGTGTCCCGTTTTCCATTCTTTTTTGTTTGTGTGCTTGTGAATGCAGGTCAACAGACTTCTGTCAAGCTTTGAAAGACTGTGCATTAAAAATCAATTGATCATTTCATTCTTGTTTTCTTATCTTATCTGTTTGTGAGTGATACGATTGTTCATGCAGGCAGTTTTGTTTTCCTTTCTCCCATCGTGCCTCTCCTCCCTGCAGGGTTTTATCCTCCCTCTATCTGTTCATCTCAGTGTGGGATAGTACATTTAGAGACACCACTCTGGCATTGTTTACTGGCGTCAGACTCTTCTGATACACACACACACACAACCCAGATATTCACTTATTCTCAAATATCCTCTCTTTATTCCTTTCCTCTGTTTATTTCTCTTTTTACCTCTACTTCTTTTAATCATGGCAGATATAACTGGGTAAATCCCCATCCTTCATTCTCAGAAATGATCTTCATTTAAATTCATTACATTGTGAACAACACATGCTGTTAATCTAACATAAACAACGCAATTAGAGCTCTGAAACGGTAATTACAGCTATGATACATATGTAAATACACACGCCCCAATCCTTCATTTATAAACATCTGCATATTTATGCAAATCTGTTACTGCTTTCTCTTTCTCACATAATTCCATTCCCAAATTTGTTCTCTCTCAGTTTTTCTATTTGTACCAAGTTCTTAATAATGACAATGGAAAGCAACCTGGTCACAGTGCAATTTTTATTTTTCATGCATCGTTTTTCTCATCCGTCTGTCTTTCTCTCCTTCATTGAATCATGCAGTACACACACTGTATATGCAGATGCATTAAGGGAAGGCCCCTCATCAATGGTTTTATCCTGGTCTGTGATTTCCTAGCTGGTTCTCTGTACTTGGTGATAGATCAAGCTGACTGTTAAAATCACATAAGCACGGGCCACAACAAAGCAGAAACTTGCTGACAGTGAGAAAACAAAGTCATAGTTCTCCACTACACCCACCAGTGTTCTCTCTCTCTCTCTCTCTCTCTCTCTCACTTTCTTTAATTCTGCTCACTTTCTTTAATTCCTCCCCTTTCTTCTCATCTCTTTTTCTTTATTTTGCCCATAAAGATCCTTCCAGTTGCTCAAACTTCAGTCTTCTTGTGTAACTGACAGACAAAGTTCTCACAGAGAGCTGGCTCGCAAACAGAGAGGGGACATAAAGAAGCGCATGGATTCTGATTTGATAATTTTTCACAAGTCCATTAGATGCATTACCGCAGTCCCTGATGCAGGTTGGAACTCAGTGCGCTGGGAAAGAACTTACCTGCGTACACGCTACAGTGCTTGGCAACGACTGAAGCTTCTGCAGGCTATCAGCCAATTTGGGCTTCTGAACCAACCCCAAATAAGTATTACACAGGAAATAAACACCTTACACTCTTGGACATCTTATTGTACCAGTTAGTCTACATGTCAATCAGACAAGTCTGATTTATTTATAATATATATTGATATATGTATAAGTATTTTGATATACCCTAACAAATCAAAACAAGTTCTGCGGCTAAAAGTTTCATTTTCATCTTCAATTTGTTCAAAGCCGTGGAGCTTATTTTGTGACATCTTTAACTGATCTCATACTTAACGTGCCCTCAATCCATTTTTTAAGGAAGTACAGAGAAAATCTCTGTTTTAAATGGAGTGAATTTCGTGCTGTGTTAACAAATTTAACCGAAACACCAATGTATATAATTAGACAATCTGTCATCCAAGAGGAGTTAAACATGTTCCCATTTTCGAGTTTATCCATACTGTACTGAACTTTCTACTGAAAACATACTGTACAATATCCAGAACACTCCTGATATCTCACAATGCACTTCAGTAGGTTAGTTTCCAAAAGATGCAACTTAGGGGAAGAAGAGTACCCATAATGCACTTCACAGTTTGTAGGGAACTGGGACACATTCCCACATGACCACTTAAAGCAGCTCTGATTTCCATATATAAACTCAAAGACGTCTGTGATCTGTAGACGGACCTTATTTGATACTTCCATGTTGATAATGGTGAGTGCATGATGTAGCTACAGCACTAACGAGCTTATTAGAATCCCAAGGTTAAAAAAAAAAAGAAAAAGAAAAAGGTTGGTCTGTTTGGCTTGTCATGCCACATGTAAGGCCGGAAATGATTTTAGATTTTTCCATGGAGTGAAAAAAAAATGCTACCACTAACATCATGCTAAACATTAGCAAATTGAGTGCTATCTGTTTTTAGCCACAACAGCTACTATTATAACATAGCTCAGTGCTAAAGCCTAACAATCCTGTACTGCATAGTTTAGTTTCGTCTTATATAATAGTCAAAATAGTTTTTGACTTTATAACAATCTCTCCTTTTGCAGTCATATATTTATATTATACAGTATTTTCTCTGTATACTGTAAGGTAGGATGTTCCTATAACATCTGAAAATTTTAAACAATATGTCAATAAAAGTGATTCTAACTACCATAGATTATTTTGTTATATTCCATATATAAATCTACTTACTGTATTAAGTTTCACATAAACCTACATGACTCTTCTACAAAAGGAACAGACATACAACACAAAATAATCCACACAATTTATGTTATACTACCACAATTTCTTTTTTTATTTCATAATGTATGGAGAAACAAAACTGAGGGACAAACATTTCACACACCACATCATCCTCACAGTGCCTAGCTATACCTGTTTATTGATAATATTTTCCAGCATTTATATTTGCATATGATAGATTACATATTATATTTGCTTCATACAACAGGCTATGCAGCTTGTTCATGAAAGGTCTACATTGCTTTAATGCTTTTGGCTGTGCTGTATTTCATCCCGTGTGTCTGATGAGATTGCTCTTATGAGATGAGCGGTGACTGTGAGAGCAGAAATTAACTGCAGCTGGTAAAAGTGGTAGTAAAATACAGAACGGTAAAGAGGGGTGATGAGCAGAAAACAGGAGAGATGTCATTATATGTAAAGTAAAAAAGTGCATGACTGGATGAGACAGGGAGAGAATAAAATTGTATGTGGGTCTGACCATAAACATAAAAGATAAGAAGGTGACAGAATGGGGGGCAGCGCAAGTAGTAGAAAGAGAGAGAGAGACAGAGAACATATATCAGGAGGCAGCAACATCAGTGGTGGGCTGTCTTGCCTCAGAGGGAGCTGTCGACTCACACAGCAGTGCTGAAATTGGAACACTGCGGCACAGAGAGAGAAAGAGAGAGGGGCCAAAGAACAAGGAGAAAAAGGGAAGAAATCCATACTGACAATAGCCCACCGGACATTTCCCTTTCATTTTCCGTCCTGGAACTCCCACGTGCATTTATTATTATTGCTCCTCACTCACTTTTTTGTTTATCGAAGAGAAGGACAGAAAAAAGTTGGACCTTTCGCAATTAGGGACATCTCAGCTCATTGAGTGGTTCACTTTGGTGCTCTCTCTCTCTTTCTCTCTCTCTCTTTCTTTTCTGGGCATCCCATCTCCTGGCGAGAGTAAGGAAGTAGAAGGATCAGGAAACGAACTGAGAAATTGTTTCTTTTTTTGCCTTTTCATCAGAGATACGCTGGAAGATTGGCTCTGGTAAAACAGAACTCTTTCACTCCATTACACTTTTTCTAATTCCTTTTCTTTTTCTCCATTCAGCATTTCCCACTGTCTTTCATCTAATATTTTCTTTATCACAGACATGGTTCTTTCTTGAAAAGCTTTTTGAAAATCTTATTGTATTCACTCTCCTGAATGCTACTGCATTTCTTTATGTCCAGACCTTACTGCCTAAGCCGACACTACTCTTCACTTTTGGACTAAATTCATCTTGGACTCGATTGCTCCTGACCATAGCCTTGACCTTTGACCCTTGGTGACCCAGTGTGTAGGTGAAGATGTCTGCCTGTGCTAAGCACTGTAAACATGGACTGGTGAAGTTCGCTGTGTCTGTGCACAAACTGGTGACGGGAACGCTCAATAAAGGTAGGAACACACACTTCATCGTTCACACAGCTTGTTTCTATTGGGTATGTGTTAGCATCTGGCAAAAACAAGTGCCGAGAGTCCTCTAAATGAACATGGAAATCATGCTGATGATACGTTTTAGAGGTTGTAACCTTGAATTTTTTTTTATGATGTTACAGTACCAAAACTTATTCTCTCAGTTCCAAGGACACATAATTATGCACACATAAAGGTGCACACATTACACATAATTCATTTACATTTTCACTTATTTGTTTGGCAGATACTTTTATCTATAGTTACCGTAGATATACGTATATCTATAGTATATACATACATCTATTGTTGGAGATTTTTAGTCCAGAGAGATTCACGAACTTTATGAATCTAAATGAACTGTTTTTCTCCCAGTAATCTCCTTACTCGTCCGCCACGCACTAATCACATGAAAACAGCTTGTGCATTAAGTTTATTGATTGGCTAGCCGTCCTAATGCCAAATGCCTGCTTTGCTCAACCGGTAAAGGACAGCGCTTTGGAGAGAGCTGCGCATGCGTCGTCTCTATCTTCTGTTCTGTGTGCTGGGTACCTTTCCAACATCTAATGTAGTTATATACAATATGTATATAGTTATCGATAGTTTATGTAGTTATATATTCATATAGCTATCTATATTTTATGTAGATATATTTATATAGTTATCTATAGGTAATGCAGTTATATATTATGTAGTTATCTATAGTCAATGTCGTTATATATTACATAGTTCTCGGGAGTTTATGTATGTATTATATAGTTATCCATTACATAGTTATAAGTTTTATAATTATATATTTATATACTGTATAAATATGATGTTACATATTTGCTATGTTACATATTCTTCTTCTGTTCTAATGTGCCTAAGTTTTGAATACATGGATTATACTCAATTATTATTATTTTTTAACCCTGAAGGGAGTCCCATTATAGGGTCCCCCAAACGGTTTGAGAACTACAGATCTAGATCTAGTTAATATAGTTATAGATTGCAGATTTATATAGTTTTAGTGATTTAGTTAATCTTTATATACTAGGTATGTATAGTCTATGTTCTGAGAGAAGAATGACTGTAGGATGTCATTTAGGGTGAATGCCATTTCATACCATTGCCGTGATTTTTTGTAATCAGCTGTGTTTTGAAGAAATGAAAGACTGATGGTTTGGAGCTGTTTTGGTTGGAATGGCTTTAGCATGGTAGTGATGGTGCCAGAAACCATGAATTTCACCTTGATGTATAGAGTAGCTCTGTGTATCCTGTTCTGTGGCAGATGTATGGAACAGGCCACCACAGCCTGATAAAGCACTGTGTTATAAATCATGATCAGAACATGCTGTAAGAACAATAATGTCAGGACACTTGATTGGGCAGCACAAAGCTCAGATTTGAACCCAGATAAATATGTTTGGGACAAACTGGATTGTAAAATTAGAGCTTTTGTAAATAGTGTCTTGAATCTGTGAACTCATTGTTGTATTACAGGAGTGGTTGGCTATTCCATCTTTATGTTATGAGACAATGAAGAATGCTTTACATTTAACTTAAGCATAAAAGCATAAAAGTTTTCCTTTAAAACTGTGTGCACATATACATACAGTACTGTGCAAAAGTATTAGGCACATGTAATGAAAATCTGTAAAGTGAAAATGGTTTTAAAAATAATGAAATTACAGGTTTTGGAATATAAAAAATACTATAAAGAGCAGTAAACAGTAAAAAACAAAACAAAACTGTAAAACTAATTATTTTTTGGTGTTAGCAGCCTTTGCCTTTAAAACTGCATCATTTCAGTTTTGTAAGGAATTAGGCTGGTAGGTTGTTCCAAGAATCTTGAAGAACTTGCCACAGTTCTTCTGCAGACTTTGGCTCTCACTTGTTTCTGTCTCTGCAGGTAAAATCAGACAGCCTTGATTATGTTTTTATCTAAAAATGCCCTCTTACTCAATATGTTACTTTCTTTAATGACTTACAAACATTTATCTGTAACATTTAATTTTTTGGAAAATAAAAAATGTGCTTTTTTCTAATGACACACTAATACAGACATAAAATAAATATCAAAAAAATTTAGACTTTTTCACAGTACCGTATATGCTGGAAAGATAATTAGAAAGACATGCAGACAGATTTATAGATATAGTCAAGTACACGTACAGCACATGTGCACTTATTTGTGTGTGTGTGTGTGTGTGTGTGTGTGTGTGTATGTGTATGTGTGTGTGTATGTGTGTGTGTGTGTGTGAGGCATAATCTGATGTACCCAGATGCAGATGCTACACTCTTGGTTCCCTTAGGAGAGATGAGACTAAACAGAGCCACAGCTGTGTTTGTGTGTGTATTTGCATGTGTGTGTGTGTGTGTGTGTGTGTGTGTGTTGGAAATATCACAAATAGTCACAAGTATGGATTGGTTTTAATTTCTGCACTTTACATCTGCCGCTCTTTGCTCACACTGGAATCTTCTGGTGTCTCTTCTTTATCTAAAGGAGTCCACTCACGACAACCATGTAGACTGACTAACTTGTCGTTCCCGTCATTGGAACATTGGAACGTCATTGGAACTGGATGGCCAGAGGTTTTTTGGCCCTGCCACATTTGAGCCTCAAACACTCAAACACACACACACACACACACACACACACACACACACACACACACACTCATTCTAGATTAGAACATTATTTTAGTCAAGTTGCCTGTTAATTCTAAAAGCTCCCCCTCCTGCACTAACATTTATGTGTTCCACCCTTGCGGTTGTGGGTGCTCATGTTTTTGGGGACGTGACTTAGGAAGGAACACTGAAGGGGAGTGCTGTATTTGTTTGAATTTTGAGTTTTACAACAGCTAGCTTCAGCTAACTTCTGCCAAAACAGCTGACTAGACCTTCAATTGCTGTAAACTGAATGAGATTTCAGATTTAAAAAAAATAAAAAATGTTGTTAACTATGGTCAACCCCCTGCTCCACACATGTACCCCACTCCTTTGTGTGATGTATGACAAAAACGTCCACCAAATCGGACCCGACAGCTCTAACTGTGAATTACTTAATAGAATTTCCAGAATCTTGCAGCAGCTAAAAGAGCTTTTAGAGTTTTTCCTGCCTGACTCAATAATGATGTTATTTTTTAAAATTAATTTGTGAACCCCCCCCCAAAAAAAAGACAATGTATGCACTGCAGCTTTAAGTTTGTAAGACTTATTGTTCACACCAACCACAAGTTTGCTGCCTTTGTGTATTTACGTTAATGGGACAAAAATGTCACTGGAAAATGTTCAGTTCAAAATAAAGTGTGCTGTTGTATTTTATACATATGCTAACATCATGATAGTATTGCTATTGCGAATATAGTGAATAATATGGGGCAGTGGTGGCTCAGTGGTTGGGGCACTGGGCTACTGATCTGAAAGTCGTGGGTTCAAGCCTCAGCTCCACCAAGCTGCCACTGTTGGGCCCTTGAGCAAGGCCCTTAACCCTCCCTG
>JAOUQW010068829.1:0-10000 GCA_028565825.1 Olivaichthys viedmensis
CAGCAGCCCTGCGCCGACAACGCTGTGCGCATGCGCACGAACCCGAACCTCGTCATCGCCACACACACACACACACATTTATGAGCTAATGGAAACACACAGCGTCAGCCTTTTTTTTTTTTTAATTCATTTGAGGTCTTAACGCCTTTTCCATCAGTCATTCTGGCACTGGGTGTGTGTGTGTGTGTGTGTGTGTGTGTATGAGGGAGTGTGAGTTCAGAAGGCTTCAGGGGCTTCTTGCGTCCGCAGGCTAAAAGCAGCGATGAATCAGAACCACCACCTACTTCAGTGCCATTAATAAACACACACACACACACACACACACACACACACAGGGGAGAAGAGGGAGACAGAAGGAGAAGGAGCCAATGAACAGACAGTGAAAGTGGGTTATAAGAGAAAGGACACATTAAGTAAAAAGGTACAAACACACCACGAAAATCAAAGGAAATAAATGACACCAAGACTCAGTTAAGTAGGGGTCACATTACACGTCTTTCCTATTTCAGGCCAGTCGGAGAGAGTTTATCAAACCGGTTTGATTCTGGATCTGTTCAGATTTATTGAACAGATATATATTATTTTCAAGTCAGACAGCGTACACTACCAGAGTCAAGTTGAACGTCAATAGCCAATGAAAACTGAGAACATTTAAAAAAAAAAGTAGGTACAGGAAGTAGAAAAAATAGAAAATAAAATAAACAGACAGGCATTCATGGCTGCACTTGAGCACCACAGTGAAGGACAAACCAATCGAATTGGGGTAGGAGCACGAGTACAACCTTCACCTGAAGTAGTATCACAACCATGCAGAAAAGTTGGGGTGGTCAAAACCTTGGACCAATCAGGTAAGACCTCCATGTTTGTTTTACTAGTAATGCAAAAGCATGTATTCTCGTATGAGTTTGGTTTGTCTTGTTACGTTCAGCGACAAGTGACGAGTTGGTTAATGTGTCATTAGTGTGTGCTTTCCAATTTTTCAGTCTGGAAAGTGCTCAGTCTTCATATAATGTCTTGAGATTTTAAAAGTTGGATAGTGTATCCAAGGCTTTAAAGAGGTCAACCTGATGTCAAGCATATGAACTGTACAAACGAGAGCAAAGTTGTAAGAAAAGCTATGCGCACTAACCCCTCCCCCTCACCTAATCATTACATAACCACATACGAATTTGCAACCATTTCTTGAAATGACAGGAAACCTTCCAAGCCCACCTTTCTGAAAATCTAATTTTAACAGTTTAAACATTCTTATACATTTGCAATTGTGAGACCATGTTGAAGAGCCCCAAAAGTATTGCGTCAAAGCTGTTCAAAGCAGTATGCTGAATCACTAAAAATGTCTGGACTGAATAATTCTCCGCAGCCATTCTTGGGTTCTGTATGAAAACATCAGACTCGGTTGTTTATGTGCGAATGGTGCAAACTGCAACTTCACTCAACCGCAGCCCTTTTCTAATCTCTTTCCTCCATCGGCTTTAATTGCTTTTTTCTCCTTGCCTGAACCTCAGCTGAGGTTTTCATCCATCACGTGGGAGCCTGTGTGTGTGTGTGTGTGTGTGTGTGTGTGTGTGCGTGTGCGTGTGCGTGTGCGTGTGTCTGTGACCCCTTCCTGATAATCCATCTGCTAGGTTTGTACCTGGAGCTATATGGCTAGGCCTAAGAAATTAAGATAGACAGATAATTAGGAATATGTTAAAAAGTGTGTTTGTGTATCCATCACAGAACGGAGCATTTCTGCTACCCTTACTGCTGAATATAGGAATTTATGTATGGAATAAAGACTACCAAAGAGCCATGGTTAGGCCCTTGAGTAAGACCCTTAGTCTTCAACTGCTCGGTTCTGCTCAATTTTAAGTTTGTTATAAAAAATAAAAGTGTTTGCTAAATGAAAAAAATGTTAATTAACTTTAATTTTCTGTCATGCACAAATTAAATTAATACATTGATTCTTTCTGTGATTGGCTCATTGCCATTTATACAATGTTTTTACTGATTCTAGCAGTTCCCTCATTACTATTGATGGCCACTGCCCTTGTGAGAGAGACAATTAATTCTCTAACTACAACATAAATGTTGCTGAATTGATAGCAGACATATTATTTCACTTTTTTATACAACAAAATATTGTATTGATACCGACAGAGTATTAAACAGTCTTGGTCCTATTTTAGTGGTTCCTAATATATTGTATTAAAGGTGCAAAATATTTTTCCTCTATAGCACCAAAATTGTGGAATAGCCTCACAAAACAGTTCATGTAATGTAAAAATGTCTGTGTAATGTACCACCAACAGATAGCAGAGATGGCCAACATGGCAAAATCCTACCAGTGCCTGTAAAGGCAGCGATCGTATACAGGAAAATCTGCAAGGAATATGGGTTGGAAATTCTCAAATGCAAATGGGAGGAAGCACAGAGAGTAGTACAAAGAACAAAACTACGATCCTGCATGGCCTCCAGATACAGACAGATAAACAAGTAATACAAAACCAACCAGACATAGTAATAATAGTGATAATAATAAGTGAGTAGCATCCAAAGCTGGAGCAATACCAGGGACTGAAAGAGAAACTAGAAAGAATGTTAAAGATTAAAACCAAGGCTGCATCATTAGTGATAGGAGCTCTTGGCTCCATGACCTCTGAACTGAGAGCGACTCCAACAGATTCCATCAATCTCAGTCCAGAATAGCACAGTCCTAGGAACAGCAAAAATACTGTGCCACGCCCTTAAAGTCTCAAGCTGCTGGTAGGAGGCCACCCACGGGAAGGGTTAGATGGGAATATATATATATATATATATATATACATATGCCTTATTTTTAATATTTAAGTTTAAAATGTTTATTCTATTTCAGCATCCATTGCAATTTTGCTGTAAATAAAGTCGGCACATAGAACAGACGCAGCAGGACGCGGGGGACGCACGGAAGACTCGGCTGGTGTGGATTGAAAAGCTGGATAAAATCAAAGTATCTGTTCCGTGTCTAAAAAGCGCTTCAGGAATGCGCTCAGTGTCAATTGGCCTTTATAGTTGTTGATCTGGTATTATAAGTTTGTCCATATACAGTACTGTGCAAAAGTCAGAGAGCACCCTTTTGTTTATTCAAATCAAATGGCCATTCAGTACTTACTGTTAATGATTTAGTGAGTGTCAAACTAAGGTGCTGGAGGGCCACAGCCTTAAGCTGGACTTACACTGTACGATTTAGACGCGATTTTGCCGTCACCAACCAATTTCTGCATCGCTCCTAAATCGTGTGTGAACAGGGTAAACGATGCCCGATTAATGCGTCCGATCAAGCTGTCGGAGGTCACGACGAATTTCTGACATTAGAAAATTGAACAGACGTCGTGTAGTGTGAGCAGTGTCATGATCTGAAATACATATCAGAAGCCCCGTCAGTTAAAGTCTATCTGTGACTTTACTTTCATGAGCGTGGTGTGGTTGCTCGGTAACCACATTCACGTGCTGTAGGCTGCTGTAGGCTGCACGTGAAACCGGCAAACTCAATATGCCGGTTTCACAAGTTTGAATCCAACGGCAAACTAGGTTTTCACTGAGAGAGAAAAAAAGATCGTAACGTAAACAGCACTAATTGAACAGTGGCAACAGCGTCCTTCGTGTCCATATTCATTGAACTCTCTTTTCCTTTTTATATTTTCAGCGCATAAAACTGCACAAACTGAGCGTGCATGCCTGCTTCTCAACATTTTCAGACTGAGGTGAATAGTGGCATCACTGGAATTTAACCTTCGACGGTCGTACAGTGTTAGCACCTGCGTCGTGAGGTATCGTACAGTGTGAGCACCTGCGTCGTGAGGTATCGTACAGTGTGAGCACCTGCGTCGTGAGGTATCGTACAGTGTGAGCACCTCTGTGATGCGATTTTCACTGTCGCGTCGAGAGATTGAATCGTGCAGTGTGAGCAGGGGTTTGACACTCCTAATACATGAGAAATGGACGAAACCTAGAAATCTTGATGTGTAGCTCTGAGTGGACTTTTAGAGAATTAAAAAAAAAAATTCTCGCTCATAGAAAATCCATGACCTGCCAAGTAGCCCAAAAAAAGAGAGACACAGAGAGTGAAGTGAGAATGGATGATAGAGAAAAAAAAAAGGGACTGTGGAGACAAATTAAGACTTTTATTAATACTGAATGCTCTTTCAGGAGTTGTCTCATAGAATCTTCTGTTTTTGGCTTGGGATGTCTAGAAGGTCGGTCCTTCAAGAACACATACACACACACACACACACACGGTCAGAGCATGTGTGCGCTGAGGTTGATGAATGAATGCAATGATGTCGTCCAGGACAAACCCAGTTTAGCTCAACGGTTACATCCTGAAAAACACTAGCATTCTTTCTCCCACTGCTTTTCCTTCACTCGCTCACATGCACACAGACATTTTGTAAAATAAATTCCTTAAAAAAAACTGTATAATATAAAACTCAATATGGCGAATGCATTGATATTCTTACTGTTTTTCCTGACCAGACCTTCTCTCTAAGCACAGTGTTTGGGTAATGTCTTTAGATGATTACTGCATTAACATAACAATCTTGAATTATAATATATCCATTTCATTATCTATAGACGTGTTCCATTACGGAAAAAGCCAGGCTAAGGGCCCCAATGTAAAATATGATCCCTCTGTACGCTAAGTTTAGACATATATATATATATATATATATTTTTTTTTTTTAAAGAGAGAGACCAAGAGCAATTTAGGCCAATTCAGTCTACAAATTTAGAACAGTTCACCTTGTATTTTATATTAGTGCTATACTGAAATGACATGGAATTCAGGTAGGTAAATCCACCAAGCTTAGTGTGTTGGACAGTGGCCTTCAACCCAAACTGATTCCATGTGTGTGTGGGTGATGAGTTCACTGCTGCAGTTCCTAGCTAACAATAACCCACCTCACTTTTGAGTAAGTGTGCAAGTGTGTTTATACAGTATGTCTACGTATTTTAAAGAGAAAGCCCAGTTGCCGAATATAAACACGGTAATGAATAATACATATCTCAGTGACTGCTTGACTGATCCAGAAAGAGCTGCAACAAAACTTTGCTACTTTAATCTCACTCCGTCTCTCGCTGGGAAATCGCCCAGAGGCAGTATCTTGTCTGTTGGGTTCCTCAGTAGTCTGTGTATGTTGATTAATTTTGCTTCCTGTACATGACGTTTCAGCAAGATCAGCTGCTCATGTTCCTGCTGTTATTTTTCCATGATGATCAGAAACAAGTATCGGCAGGGTAATGGCTGCAGTAGACATCTCCGAAGTAATAAATCAAAATTAATTCAGCATTAGTATTAGAGTGTCAAAAGCAACTGATACATTGTTAAGAAGCACGAATATGCTGATGAGTTTAGCAATAGCAAATGACGTAGCCGGAACATGGAAATCTGGACTAAAGAGTATGCAGTCGAGTGCAAAAATTTGCATACCAAAATAGACAAAATGAAGAAGACAGAAATTTCGGTAACACTTTATTTGAAGGGTACCTACATAGGGCCTTTATAACACATTCATAAGCATTGCATAAATCGTTTATAAAGCAATGCTGGAAAATTCATGAAAGGCTTATGTCAAAGTTCGTGAGGTGACTTTACAGGTTTTATGTGCCTTTGTATTTACATGAAAGAGAGACGCGTGAACAACCCTCAATCATCATTTTTATTTATATAAAGTTATTCATTTGTTTTTACTAACAGCACATTCATGACACTTTGTAGAAGATATACATATTGCTTAATAACAGAGTTATAAATGCAAATTTGATTACCACTAGTATGAGGGCATTAAAATCATACATTTGGCTGGCATATGGGCTTTGTAAATAAGTGAACTTGTATTTGAATGGTGCTAAGTAGTAGTTTTGAATGCAGATGGACCACCACCACTTCACTTGAGGAACATTCAATTCCATGCTCCTATAAATAGGTACATACAGTAAATTCACCGCCCAAAAGGTAAGATGACAGTGGATACTTTATAGAAGATTTCTCAACACTTCATGAACATGCTGTTAGTAAAGACAAACTAATAACTAATAAGATTAGGATAAAAAATTACAGTAGCTATCTTGTTCAGTCGAGCCATAATGATGATTGAGGGTTGTTCTCGCTTCTCTCCTTCATGTAAAGACAAAGTCACATAAAACCTGTAAAGTCACCTCACAAGCTTTGACATAAGCCCTTCATAAATTCTCCAACATTGCTTTATAAAAGATTTATGCACTGCTTATGAATGTGCTATAAAGGCCCTATGTAGGTACCCTTCAAATAAAGTGTTGCCGAAATTTCATTTATACCAACAAGACATTTAGTGTTTGGTGTCACAAGTAACAAAAATGGGCAAATAGTGCTTATTAAGATAGCAATTGTGTGGGGGGGGAATGATATCAGTTCAAAAGTTTGCATCTCCCTTTTGGGATTTGTGATATAAATATTCTCTAATAACTTGTATGCCCACCCTAACTGCCTCCAACCTTATGCATATCCTCTGAGCAGCTTTTGGATCTTCCCCTTCTGCCTGACATCTCTGATCTGCCAGATTGCTTGGCCAACCTTTGCTCATTCTTCTTGACCTACTGTACCTGTTATAACTCATGTCAAGCCTTCATTTTTATCTTGCTTTTGCCTGTTTCTAATTGTTGCACGATAACTCCACATTTCATCTTTAACATCAGGAAATTAAAATTGATTTTGTAGATAAATTATAAAATTGCGGTACATTTTCCTTCTTTCATCAAGAAACCATGGGGATGCAAGCTTTTTCCACTCGACTGTATTCAGTCATGAAAGAAAACCCCTTTTCAACTGTTAAACGAAGAATGAAAAGCAAAAATGTATCAAAGACGACCATGTAAGAGATTGCAACTGCATGATCTCGGGATTTTGCACCACATGCAAACCTGTGGGTCCTTAAGAACAGACATTTTCCGTTACAAGTCTAAAAAGTACATATTAAAAGCCTGTAGAGTTCTGGGACAAAGTATTACTTTTTAGATGAGAGATGCAACTGCCGACAGCAGAAGCAGAATAAATTCTGAAGTGTCCAGAAGTGCCTTAAATGCTCAGATCCAGCCAAACACTGGGCAGTGCTTCACCTTGCAGTAGGGCAATGACCCAAAACATACTGCTAAAGTAACTTGGGCCAAAAAGTGCAATGATCAACCACTGAGCAGGCATTTCACCAAATTGAAGGCTGAAAACCACAAAAAAAAAAAAAAAGAAAGAAATGAAGACCTAGAAATGATACAGGCCTGGCAGAGCATCAGGGAAGATCATCATTGCCTGATAAGATCTATGTATCACAGATTTCTCAGTCAAGTACTACACATTACAGTTTTATTCAAGGTCATGTTCATTTGTCAGGTACTCATGGTCCCCTGAAATAGGGGTACTAGGTATAAAGAGGGCTCTGGTTCTTATATGATTTAATGTATATATTGTTTTGCACTTTAATCCAGTAGTCATTGTTACATTTCAAATCACAAAATTTCAACTTGTAACAATTTGCATTCCTCAATATGTATGAAAAGTTACAAAGGTTAAGGTTTGGGACCGGGTTATTGTGGATAACTTTTCTTACGACTTTGTTCGTATGAAATCAAACTGCATCTCCCTTGCTCGTTCAAATTCATATGCAGTTCTCATGAGATCAGGTTCCCAATTACTTATGGACTTCACTGTAAAATAGGTGACTTTTATTTAGAGACTCGTGAGATAAAAGGTTTTTAAGGGAGTGTGCTCTCATTCTCTCCCTCTCTGTAGGGAATGCTCATCTTCGCTCCAGAGCCCCGCTGGGCCTGGAATCCCCAGACTCCACCGAAATCCATCTCGAGTATTCACGCCGGTATACCCCTCCATTTTTTATTCCGCACGAGTGGCCGTCAACAGTCTGTGACTGAGTCAAACGCCATCACGACTAACATGAGCCGAGAAAATGCGAGCGCGAGAGCCTCACCAACGAGCAGGAGAATATAATGCCTTAGGGAAGGAGGAATGAATGGCAGGCATACAAATAGCCCTTGCTCCCTTCATCCCTACCCACTCAATAGTTCACTTGTCCATGTGGCGAGTGTGTAGTGCGCGTGTGGAATCACCAGGCGTCGGTAATGGTTTTCCTCTCTCTGCGTCATTTCAAATGCACCCGCCCAATCAGGCCTGTCTGGGGCCGTCTGCCTGGGACAGCGGGAGATTTGTGACGGCTCCTCTGAATGGAACTCTTTATTCTGTTCATGGGAAGGAGATGCAATTGAAAAATATATACTCCTTTTCTGTGCCTTAGAGGAAAAATACACTGAAAAAGTATAAATTCATGAATTGAATTATGGGATACAGACTGCAAGGACTTCTTTGCAATTTGTTTGTCAATATGTTTGCACATAAAAGCTCTCTCCCTTGGGCTCGCTCACTCATACACACTTTCCTTTACACAATCACACACACATAGTGCTCACCAGCGCAGTTTCAAACAAGACACTCAGAGAACTAAAACATGGCCCCCTAATAAATAATAACACCTTTCTCAACAATTATTCGTCCAAATGGCCAAGGCCTAAAACCACAAATTAGTATTGTGCACTGCACCATTCACCATCCCCCTTGTTCAAGTGGACTTTTCAAATGTACTATTTAAATGCTAGCTCAGTCCCTATACACTAAGAAAGAGGTTTATGGTTAATACCCACTCACTGCCAAGGACCATTACCTTCCTCCCCCTATAGAACAGTGTGCATTGTGGTTATTTAAAGTAGGTATTTATGCAGAGAATATTACAGTGTGTTTTAACGGGGTTGCAGCCAGTGGAACCCAAAAGTGAAGATGTAAGAATATGCTAATGCAAAGTTTGATGTGTGGACCAGGAAGGAAAAGGTTCTGGCTTGCAAATCAGGGCAACGCCAAGTCATTAGGGATGATGTTTGGAGCCCTGACTGTTGCTTTTCAGGCACCCACATACCACAGCGTGATCCGATCAGAAATATGTCCCATCTCCAAGAATGTGGTCGAATTATCACATTTGCAGCCCACATTCAATTTCCTTACTGTCAATAATTCTGTTTTTACTGTCAATGCTTTCTGCATTCACTAAACTCAGTGTGCATAGATTTGAGCATGAATCAGATGTGGATCAAATTTTTTTACATAATGAAACATGATGATGAACCCATGTCAAATAGCAATGAGAGGATCTTACTACTTAGTTGATACTATAGACAAATAGCCTAAACTAGCTAGCCAGCTATGGTCTTGAGCAAGTCATCTCTGTAGCTAATGTTAGCTAACTAACTAGCTTATCACAAGGTTGTTTACTGAATCTGACCAATAACTTTCAAAATATAAATTTCAACCTGCTGCTAATTTAGGTCTTCCAGTTGTACGTTGTTATTGGTTAAAAAAAAGGAAAAAACACTAGAAAAAAAGAGAGTATCCCTATCAGAGACGGTTCCAAGTAAAACCCATTTAAGAACCCAAGAACCTTTGAGGAAGGTTTTCCTAAGACTGTCGATAACTAATGACTGTTATGCAGCTAAAGCTATGGTAGGTCTTCTAGACTGCTTAGTTATATTGGCTGATTCACAGTCAGATACACATTAATAGATATCTGTAATGAAGCCAAAGACATGTTTTTACGTAATGTCTATGTTAGTTGTCTGTACACTCTTAGGAAAAAAGGTTCCATCTAGCACCCTAAAAGGTTCTTAGGGTCTGTTCCTCTGTGTGAACCCTAATGTAGAACCCTAAAACAGAAGGTTTCCCCTTCAAAAAAGGTTCCAAGTAGAACCCCTTTAGAAAGCTGTAACCATTAAACATCCAAAGAACCCGTGAGAAACCCTTTTTTCTAAGGGTGTAGTCAATCAAGATGTAAAGCTTTATTTGTTCTTTTATCTATGTCTAGATTGTGTTTTATAAAAAAAAAATATTTCTATTTATTTTTTAGCCAATTGGCTATTTACCCTCTAGACAGATAGAAACAGCAAAAAGCAT
>JAOUQW010068869.1:0-13738 GCA_028565825.1 Olivaichthys viedmensis
ACAATCTTAATTTAGGCTGCTTGAAAGTGTATAGCTATAGACAATGCTGTTTATTTCAAATTCAATATACGCATATAAACCGTCACTTTTACTCTTCTGGTTGTAACTGTAATCTCTTGTGTCGACAGACTGCATATAAGAGCCGAACATATTAAGTGAGGTCGATCAACATTCTCATTCAGAAATTGTGCCGTTGCCATCATGTTTTCCCTACTATGATGACTTCAGTCGCGTAGAACCCGGAAGTGTGAAAAGGGCCCATACACATTAAAACTTAAATTACCATGATAATAGGCAGGTGTCTGTAAAGTGTGGTACTGTGGGTGCTGGTGCCGCTGATAGATACTCCGTGGTGGTTCTAAAAAGGGCTTCAGAACACCACATAAGTTTGAATAAAAATGGTTTAAATGGCTGCTTATATACATGATCATGAATGGCGTAATTGGGTTAAAATGGTTTAAACCTAAAAATTTTACTGTAAAGGGCAGAAAAAAAATCTCTCATCATGAAGATGCTGCTGTGAAGCTCTGTTTGTGTGAGCTTCTTCAAAGTCAGAACCTAAATAAAATGTATTTGAATCAGTTACAACTGAAAGGCCATATTCAGAGTTGGTAAGTTAAGTCAGCCACTTCAAATTGCGTCAATAGATATGTGGAGAACCTTATCTATATTCAGACATGTGCTAAGAAGATGCTCAAGTTGATTCTCTGGGCTATTATTGAAATTACCAGCAATAAGCAAGTTCAGAAACCAAACTCTAATGAATTAGTTGAAAGTTAGGTTGGGGTACATTTTCATTTTAATCTTACATAAATAATTATAATACGATATAATATGAATAAGAACACCAGTCTTGTGTACAGGCTGTGATGTTTCAATCAGGTATCTGATTGGTAATATGGGGAAACTACACAGATAGTGTCACGGTCGCGTAGCGGCGGGGACAGGACACAAGCGCGAGGCTTTTCTTTGCTTTAAACATATTTATTACGGATAACAAAAACCGGGTTTAAACAAACAAAACACACGCCGCGACAGGCGTGGTTAACACACAAACATCGAGAGACAACACAGGACGGAAGCAAGCGGGTATTTAAACACTTAGTAATCAAGGGGAGACAGACGAGGAACAGCTGGTAACATTTAACATAACTCACGTGACCGGGACAACTAAACATAAACATAAACGCGTGGCGGCGGTCGGGCTATGTCCTGCGCACAGCCGCGCGCGTGACAGATTGCTTTATTGCATATGAATCAGACAGTCACATTTCTTATAAATTACATTACAGTAAATCCCTTCGTAAAGCTAATACAGCTCAAATTAGGCTTTGCACATATAAAGTTTGCATATTTGAAGTTCTACCGTTAACCTATTGCATTTTCCTGATGCAGCTATCCGTAGGCTGAATAAAACAATTTCTTCATAGGGTTTAATGTTAATTGAAGACAGATAGGCTAATGTTAGCTAGCTAGCTACTTAGCCTTACACAGATGAGGGTTTCATTCAAATAACCCAACTGTCAACCGGGAATTATAGGCTACATATTAGAAGGAAAACAATTAGGTCACAACCGTTAAAACAGCATAACATTGCTCATTGCAAAATTGTTTTTTTTTCTCGAGAGTGAGAATTAGAGCCACTTCCGTGCAAACATGTAGCTAGCTAGCTACAGTATGTACTGGCCAGCTACAAACTGCTAATCCATGCTAAAGCTAGCTAGCAATACAGCTCATTACCCTAATATTGTCTGAAGGATTGCCTTGTTGTTTAAAGCCAAGGGCATACGGTTGTTGGTGACACTTTTTTATAAGTTAACATAGTTAGCTAGCTAAATATAAACCATGTGTAGACACTTTGCCAGCTAGCTACCTAGCAAATTTTAGCTAAAATTGTAGCGTTCGCTAGATAAATAGTTGCCGGTTTTTGATTGTTAGCAAATTTTAACTCGACCTGAAAAACATCCCCTTGTACATTCTGACAAGAAAAGTAACAGGAAAATGTGGAAAAATACGAGATATCATATTTAATGTCTGTTTTACCATCAAGTATTTTGGACATTTCTTTGAAATAATTTTGGTATTTTTTTAGTACATTTCATGTAACCCTTCTACCCACATTTCAAGCATATTTAAAACTCATTATGAGGAGAAATAGTAATAATATAGAATAATACTAAGATAGAGTACCAAAAAAATGTTGATACAGAGCAGCCAAACAAGCTTTTGCACAGAGCTTGTACAAAAGCTGCAGCTCCTCTGTTAACTCCCAACCCTATATCAGTGTCAAATTTTCAACATTAACTGATGCTTGTCCAACATAGGCTGTTCATCATTGAGTGATAGTTGTTTTTCCATCATCAATGTTAAAAGATGAAATGCGACTGTAAATCAACGCTGATTCAATGTGCCACTGCTATCTGGGCTGCTCCCAATGCAGCTGTGAAATTGCCGAGGATCTCTCAAGGAGTAAAAATTCCCTTGTAAAAAAGAGTTAATTGGAAATACACAACGGAGTCAGGCAGCCTCACTACTTAGAGGTGCGATTTGGCGTAGGCGGAACGCTGGGGGTGAAAGTTACTCCAGAAACATGTGCCAACCGCCCACTTCTCAGCTGTCCACTCCACTCATTCATCTTCTCTCAGACCCACTGTGGGAGTTTAGTGAAAAGCGCAGCTTACTCTCAGCTGCAGCCTGCACTTTTACCATTATCATTATTTAATACTTAAAGACCTTGGGATTATAAGGTTCTATCTGACAATTCTGTGATTTTGAGTTATTGAGCCATACACTTTTAACCCTCAATAAGGTCAAAACCTAATTTTAAAAAATACTTTTAAGTAATAGTTTGGTGCAAAACTTATCATGTATATGCAGTAGCATGTAAATAACATTTATGACATTTTGAAATACAATGCCACCCAATTGCATTAAATATATAAGAAACATATAATAATATAGTATACTATAGTATACTCTACAATGTTCTGACAACCACATAGAGGTGGTAGTAAAAAATATTTTTTTTGCATCTTGATGTAAAATCCACGGAAACCCTGAAGTGTAAGGTTATAAAAAAAGATAAAAGTGTGTTTGGAGTCATATTTCCACTTCTTTTTCTGCTTTGTGGAAAACAGTAATTGGAAGGTAATTGGCTAACAATTAGCATGTTATACCAACTTTGACCAAAAGCAGATTACTTTTACCCTTCATGGGACTGGGTGAAAAAAAATGGTAGTGGGGATCTACCAAACAGTAAAAAAATTAATTAAATGGAAATTTGACTTTTTCCCCCCATTTACTATTCAAGGCTTCCGTAAAATTCTCATTAGTCTTATGGTTTTATGCCCCACCCCAAGCTTTAGTTTCAGACTTTTCATATTTTTGATAAAAATAAGATGTTGAAGAAACAATTTCTTGTTACAAGACAATTACTGAAAAAGGTTTTACAGCAAACACACCTGCCCATACTCACTTAGTAACCCCTGCAGACATTTTATTGCCCTGTTAATCTCACTGGCATTATCCACTCTTTTCACACACTGCTTTTAAATCAATATCAGGTTTGCCACTCCTTTCATTAGCTGGCAAAAGATAACACCCAACTGGGTTTTATTGGTGCCCCATGTGAGCAGAGAGGAAGTCATGAACAGAGCAAGGAGCAATAACGTGGTAGACAGTGCTGTTAAATCTGCACCGACTGAAACCTGTTCTTCTTGGTATCTGTTGTCCACAGCAGATACACAGATGACTGGTTTTTACAATAAATGAACTGGGATGAGATGGTGATTCACTGCCATTTGGTAGTAAATGTGGTGTGAGTCTTTTCTGTCACACTGTGTAGTCTATTTCGTGCTCTGTGATCAACATTTAACCAGAGCTAGTAAAGGATAGTGTGTGTGTGTGTGTGTGTGTGTCTTACCTAGATCAGGCCCTGGATAGTTGGTTAACACCTGTTTACATGTCTAAAAGCTGTGAAAAAGAACATTTCTTGTTTTACATAATCCCTGATTAATCTGTTTTATCATTTCTATAAAAGAATAATGATAATTCTATCCAAAAGTAACACAAGATTAGAGACAATATAATTTGCAAAACAAAAAGATTTTAAAGTCAAGCATATTTTCTTCTCTCTTTGAGTTATTTTGTCTCTCACCAATCTCCACTATTGTGTGCAGCAAATGTGAGCAGAGCAATTACAGCAGTGCTTTGTTAAACTGATGTCGTATTAGCCCTGAGCCCAAGGCAATAAAGGACACTTTGATCTAGCAAGGCAGCTTTGCATATATTTACATCAACAGATGCTAGCTATGCTGTAAATTTCCAGAAGCCATGAAGCCACTGAGACTTTGAACCGTCAGATGATGGTGGTGCAAAACTTATTTCCAAGGAACTGAATGTGAGTGTGTTGTGTTGGGTCTGGGTGGTAATGGGACATTGTTTCCTGCAAACAGTTATTGCTTATGTTTTGCGAACACCACTTTTGTCGACAAATGTTGAGCGCCTATTATCGTGCAATATTTGTACAGCTGCAGCGGACTATTGGATAGCAATGCTGCATCACGAGAAAGCTGCCGGAATGAGTGTTTAATAGGCTCTGAGAGTAGCACCTCATGGAAAATTAAATACCTTCATATGCTAGCCCCCATCCCAAACTTTGCTTGTTTGTCTTGCAATTGTTTCCACATCCAAACTTTTGAGCTGCAGGGCGAGCTTAAAATGTCAGACAGGATTCCTAATGAAACATGTTTCTCTTCATCTTTGTTTGAAGGCAGATATCCAATGGGGAAATTAAGGTGAGCTGAGATTACAAAAGGTTATGGTTGAAGTAGCAGAGTGCCTCAAAATCAATGCACAAACATTCTTTTCTAGACTTTAGTAATTGAACAAAGCAATTCCTCTAAAAAGTAACTTCTATAAATACTGTGAGCTCCTGTGGCGTAGTATGTGCTAACCTCATGAACCTCTGTTGGATTTTTGCTTGTCGACTATTTTAATGCACTATTTTCCCAGACTACAGTTTTCACCAGTGCTTTTTCGGGCAAAAGTGACACATGGTTGACATTAAGGAGATGTCAGATGAGTGATACTTTTTTGTGTTGGGCCTGCAATAAGAACCTCCCATTAGAGGCAACATGCGGTCCTTCTGCTGCACCACCTGTGGTCTCACATGTGCTGGAGACAGAGCCCAGCTGTTTGGGAAGCAGAAAGCATCCTCATACCCATTCAAAACCGCTTGTTGATGCATCTAGTTCCCCAGATCTCTGCAAAAATCTCTAATTACGTGCCTCTGCCCATTATTATTTTCCAATGGCTTGGCAATAATTGTGGTGGAATGGAGGAATGGCTTGATTTGATCAAACAGAGACACTGGCTAAATACCAGACGTTGAACAACTCTTAATCAAGGTTTATTTAGGATAGGATAGATCCTCTGTTTCTCCCTCAAATGGCCTCATAAAAAATCAACATTTTTATTGCCTCAACATCCCCCTTTCTTATGGGTTACTATTGGGCCATTAATGTTTTTATTAAAAGACAACGCTTTTCTAGTCTTGATTACTGTCAATTTAGAATTGCGAATCGAAAGATGAAACCATTTATTATTTATTATTCATCAGACACAATAGTAAAGGCAAGAATCTGCCTAGGTAACAGGTCACACATTCACATATTTCCTAAAACTCCATCTAATTAAATAATTTTCAAATAATTTAATGGAAGTTATGTGCATAATATTAACTAATATGTGTAGCCATAGCTAATGCAGTTGTTTTTGAATATTTTTAGGCTCCCTTGACAAACGTATCATTCATCATTAAAGAAAGCATATACATGGTTAAAAGTTTACTTGCAAAATGTGTAGTTTTCATAATCAATAACAGAATCTGCAAGCAAAAGTACCATCAACAGTTTAATCTCAAAGGTGAATTAAGTAAGGAATAAAACATGACAGGGCATGCAGTTATAGGAAAGTAATCAACAATGGGGTGGTGTGATGTTGTTACCACCTGGGAGCTGTTATTTTCCAATAACTGCATGTCCCAAAGTGTTTTATTCTGTTTATAGAATAGAATGCCTTTTATTGTCACATATACAAGTACAGTACAGTGAAATTTTTTCTTCGCATATCCTAGCATGTTGGTAAGCTGGGGAAGGTTAAGGGCCTTGCTCAAGGGCCCAACAGTGGCAGCTTGGCGGTGCTGAGGCTTGAACCCACAGCCTTCTAATCAGTTGAAAGATTTTCAACAGCTATAGTATTAGAAAGCACAGCAACATGGTCTCACCCTTGCAAATTGTATTATCCTTAAAATCATTTGCACAACTCAAGTTGTATGTAAAGTTATGAAGGTCCAAGTCGAACTCAAAGACCTAAGGACTTTTTTCCAGCCACCCTTATTAATAGGCGGAACAGGTCAGTGCCATATCCTTATCCATATAGTCCTCCTTTGATACTTTGCAACACTGACAGCACTATAAGCACATCATAAGCATAACATAGGTCTTTTCCTCTCATGTGAATTCTGAGACAACCTAGCTAGCTAGCTATTATCAATCCAAGGGGAGCTAATGTTGCTAGCTGGCTAGGCAAAAATTTCTAATTAATTGCTCAGTTCCGCATCCACTAATGAATAACTGAGTTACAGTATGTAATGCTAGACACATTATTAATGGATAACAGACACGTTTATTTTAATTTACATTTTGCAAACAAAGATAAAGAAAGCAGAGTAGCTGGGAAATGTTTGGTGGTAGAGCAAATCTTGCTAACATAGGTTAGTTGAGGTCTCTCCTGATCATTTATCAGTTACTCGGAATACCTTTAAGTGTAAGTCAGGGTAATTCAGTGGTCATTGATTCTAGGATTGGAGATAAGCCAATAAGTTGTCAAAAGTTTTGAAGGGGTGTGAGGCAAGTGCCAAAACTTCTCAATAACGAACAGTTTTCTGGCTGCTTCAATATGTTTTGGATTCTCTATTGCAGGAACACTTTTCGGCCCTTGAACCACTCTACGGTTCTTAATTCACAATACACCCACATCAACAAAAACCTTTGTTTCTTGCATTCAGAAAAGTAAACATTGAGTTCTGCATAAAAGGAAGGTTTGAGCTTATTCCTTCAGTGATAAGCTCAGAGATGCAGCTTGTGGATAAGGGTTGACTGGAAGATACGTTTAGCCTTGCTCTGACCTGTGTGCTTAGATCAACCTGTCACATTTGCTTTGGAGACTGCAACATCTTCATTTCACTTTTACTTTACTTCTTTTCCATCCTTCATCATTTTCTTATTCACTTAGTGCATACCTTATGAATTTCGACCTGAAACCTTCCTCTGGTCTTCTACCTTCAGACTGTTCCAAGCCGAGTATCACCAAGGGCTCATCTTCCATGAATATGCCCCAGTCGTTTGGCACTGCAATGGGTTTTTCTCTGTCTGAAACACTGCCGGCTGCCAGCTTGCCCAACCTGGCACGGAACGGCTCTGATCAAAGTCCACTGCTGAAGGCCGAGAACAGCATCATCTATTTGGCTCCCATCACCGACACCAATAAGTGCTGGCCAATCCGACCTACATTACGCAATGAGTTGGATACCTTCTCTGTGCACTTCTATATCTTCTTTGGGCCCAACATCTCCATTCCTCCAGACCGGGCAGCAGTGTTCGCCATTAATCTGATGCCAGTGCTGGACAGTGGAGGGGTCCTTAACATGGAGCTCAAACTCAATGTGGTAAGTAAATATGGAATTTATAAAATATTACATATTAAATCTATCATAGCCCTAATATCACCTCTGAACATTTGCTAATGTAAGTACTTCACATATTGTTTACTTCAGTAGCTGAATTGTAACTTAAGAGCCAACCTAAGAGTTGTGAAATGAAACACTGAAGTCTATTGTAGATCTGGAAGAAAAAAAATCTGTGGCAGTTTTTTTTTCTTCTGCTTTCTTTTCCGTTATGGTTACGTATAACTCATTATCAGAGTTGCATATTAAAATACACCAAAAAACAAAAACTCTGTCACATAGCTAAGACAAGACCCTTCTATCTCTTCAGGGTATTATACATGTTGGCACCAGATCCTTCAAAAATAGGCCATATTAGAGGCATGTAAAATGTGATAACTGTCATTGTGATGAAATTAATCATTCTTTCAACTTTATGGTTCCTAACTTGGTCTCAAATTATAGTCATATTGCATGTTTGAAATTTTACTACAGAATATACAGAGTTACACAGAGTTCTGTGACTCCCTTAAAGTACATGCCCTGTTTCAGATGGTATGTTCCATTATACCACCATTTTCTCTGACACGCCTGATGTGTCTGAAATATTGAAGCTTCAATAATTCAGTTATTCATATTTCCCTTGCAACCAAAAGAACAGATCTGGAACAGCATGTGTGCAATATTAAAGGCTAAGGTTAGGTCTGTGAAGATTTCCAACACTACACACTATACACTATATGTGTTGGTGGATGAGGAGCTCTGCACTTGAGCCTGATTAATAACAAATGGTAGCAATAACAAATAGTAGCAATCAAGTAAGTGCCTACAATTTTCAATGCTGGAGGGGTGTAACACCTGAAGAGTTCTCCTGCAAATGTCACGGTCATTTTCCACTGTTGAGGCTTGAACTTCACTTGTGGATCATAGTATCGCATGATGAATATCATACCCTAATTTGGCTTACACCACATAATTTTAAGCTGTCGGCTAGCAAGAGAAAGATAATCTGTGACCTCATTATTAAATATTACAGATGTTATATATTCTATATTATTATATATGTTTTATTTATTTATTTATTTATTTATTTTTTTAATTATAGGTTAAATATTACAGACATTAGCTAGCTACATGCAGTGTGCTGAATAAACTGAACCTTCCAGTGTAACTAGGACTGAAGGCCAGCTAGCAGACTTTATGAGAGTTTGTAAGACGTGTGCGTGCCTTGCACAGAAACATGTATTGTATGTTGTAATGTATTTTAATATGACTATATTATTAAATGTTTTAAAATAAAATCACTTGTTTAGGTAGAACCTCATATTTTAAAGGTATATCTTGCATTTTAGATCTTACAGAATACATTCAGAAAATGTTTTACTTATTAAAAAGAATATATGATCATAATGTCTTAATAGGCATAAAATAAAAAATTGCTAAATAAAATACATGATCTGGGGCTACACAGTCACTTTAATGAAACATTTCAGAGCTGTTCTTCAACACAGCCATTCTGAATAAAAGGATGTCATATATGCTACACGTTTTCCACTGTTGTAGTCAAACTTGTTCAAATGAAAAAGGGTGCAATTAGAAACGGTCCTGTATAATTCTGGTCAGCCAATGGAAGTGAAATGACCCGTGTCAGCGAGCTAAAAAGTCATTTTCCTCAATCAGCACTTTGGAAGCTAGCTGTAGATTAGCTTTTCTCTTTGTCTTTTAATGGCAGAAGCAGGCATTGTAAAAAGGCCTGTTTTAAATTTAAAGTAAAGACTAGCCTCTTGAGTGGGTGCTGTAAAGTAAATGATTTCCGCCTGCTGCCATATGCTGCCTACTGGGAATTATCTCTCAACGACGGTGAAGTGATGGATGTCGTAGTACAGGTTTATGAGCAGGCCAGTTAATGGGAACCATTTGTGCTTCCAACCTTGGTCCATTGGCTTTGCCAGACTTAGGGTTTGTGATCAGAATATTGGATAAAGAGGATTAGAGTCGTGGAACAGAGTGAGGTTTTTAAGGTCCGTAGCTAATGTAAGTCTGAATTTCAGTCAAGCTCAGAGTAAAGACTGAGGTTTAGAATGTGCATGTTAATATGACTGAATAATGAAATATCTTGGTCACCAAAATACTCATCAACTCAGGATTTATGTTTTTAATTTAGTCAAGGTTAATGGTGGCATGATGACAGTACTGGTCGATGTCCATTTTCACATAGAGGGGAGTCACAGCTGGTCTGTCCAAAAAAAAAAAAAGTAGCAACCTCATTACTCTTCCTATTATGACTATAGATGAGTTTGCTGGCTTTGCCGCCTGCAGATCTGGGCAAAAAAACTGTCTGATAGGCTGTACAGCAATTGGTTTGTCCTAAAAAACATTTTGTACTGAGACAGTGTGGGGATGACACGACAGGAAAGAAAACCATTATAACATGGATCTAAAGAAACATAATTTGAAGGAAGAACATCCAGACATTATCAGTAATGGGTAGAGAGAAGTAAATAGTTTAACATCACACAAAAATCTCTGGAGATTATAACAAAAAATTCTTTATTTTGTTAAAAGAAAGACCTTATTTTTGATGGCAAAATTAAGTACCGTGTCATTGATGGCAACTAATTAGGTTGGCTGTAACTGGGCTATAAAATTTAAATTGCTGTCAAAATTATGTGTCAATCCACAAGTCTTACACTGTTTGTTGGCAAATGGCTACTCATTTCACTTGTTTGAGGTACATATTAAGGTACCTCCTTTCCAGGAATACACTTCAGCCACTGCCTGATCGTGTATGTCAATAAGGATCCACATCAGTATACCATGAACCGCCACCAAAGATCCATCCCTCCCACTGGGCTCCATGAAGCTCACTGCACTCAAAACCCTGGATGTCCTCTTCTTGATTAGCCTCTGCTTCCTGACATTTCAGACATTTCAGAAACAGCACCATCCATGCAGAACTGTTCAAAGAAGCTTTGTTAATATTGGATCACACATGGTGCTGTGGTAATCAGTGGAGGACATGGCTAACTGACATGGCTACCCTTGCTAGTCTGTAATGAATGGAAATCCATTATAAGTTTGTTAGTTTTGGTCCAGGAAAGGCAGTTCCCTGGCATTAATGACTTTTTGGAAAATAATAAAGCAGGGCCCGTGTTCATTTTTATGTACACTTGAAGCGATAGCCTCAAAGTAAAATAAGGCTCTTCTAAAAGTTGTGATTTTCCATTCAATAAAATCAATGCACCAATTATACTGTGGGCCACTGTTTCCCCTGCTGCATAAGTAGCATTACTGACTTATTGGATTAAACTTCACAGTTTTAGAACTGATATAATGCTGCTCAAAGCAACCTCTGGGGGGAATAATGATTTTAGCAATCGTGCGACAGAGGCAGAGCTTGGTAATTTTCCCAAACCATGGTATATGTGCTAATAAAGCCTGCCAACCAATATGGTCTCTTAGACAAAATTTAATGTTACATATTTTATCCAGAATTTGATATAATGAATAAGATTGTTGTCGATCCCTGACAAAAGGATAGTTGGCATTGTTTTAATTACCAAAGTGGACAAAAGGTTTAAACTTTCCAGCAGGGCTAAATTTAACTGCAAGGACAGGACAGCTTGTTGTGTTCTGTGACACTTTCTTGTCGAGGAAAAAGAATAAAAATGAAGCTAACTTAGATTTTTATTGTGAGTCTAGGAAACTGCCAGTTACTTATTCATACAAGTTTAATACAAACAAAAAAATGGGTACTTTACTTAATAGTCCTACTCAAACACCTGCATGTGCTTCTTCTGGGTGTTAAGAAACTTAGTGTAACAAAGAGGAACAAATAAGGTGCTCTGAAGAGAGAACAGGTGTGAGTTCTCTCTCATTCACTCAGCTGTTCCTTAGAAAAAATTAAGCAGATTTATTCCAGATAACTTAGAGTAGCCAATACTAAGTCATGACCAGAGGTGGTAAAAGTACACAAATTCCTCACTCAAGTAAAAGTGCAAATACGCATCTAAACAAATACTATATGCTAAAAGTCAAAGTACAGCCTCAAATTCTTTACTCGACAAACTCATAAATTAAATGTAGTGTTTGGAAATGTATTGAGTAGAAAGTAGAGAATTTTCTTTTGAAATGTAGTGAGGAAAAGTCAAAAGTATTAAGTAAAAGAAAAACTCAAGTAAAGTACAGATACTGGAAAACTGTAGGCTACTTAAGTACAGTAACAAAGTACTTTGTTACTTCCCACCCTTCTGGGTCATGACTGCCCAGAATGTCTCCTTTTTTATTTTACAGTCTTGTCCCTTATATTGAGTTGTTCAGTTAAATTTCCCCTGAGAAGTCTATCTTATAAGATCCAGATTCATGGCCACAGGCTTTGCATACAAGAGTGGCCAAAACTTTGCATTGCAATAAGTTACATCACTTTATGGCCAAGTCACTTCCAGAGTTTTACAGTTTTGTTTGAGGAAATATCAAGAAGTCATTGTTAAGCCCCATTCACACATGTAATTTTACACAAGAATTTAACGACAGATAATATGGAAGGGATTAAATGTGAATGCAAGCCAGAGTTGTAATCCCGGGTAGATGCAGCAATCTACTGGGACGAGCCCTATTACAATTTCTGGGAAAAGATCAGAAAGGCTCATGTGTAAACAAAAGTAATGTGTAAACAGAGTAAGATGCTCTAACACCTTTTGAGGCGATCACCCAGCTAACAATTTTAGGCTAGCAGAATGTTTTCTGAACGTTACGGTTCTAGGTTTATAAACATTCCTACACCATTTCTGCAACATTTTTAGTGAGTGTTAGTTTATGTCTAACTGGGAACATTGTGTGAGCAATGTTCACAGAACATTGTGAAGCAAATCATTATTACAGCAGATGTTTTCAGAACATTGCAGGAACATTATTTTTGTAATGTTACAGCCTAACCTTCTTAGAACCTGTCAACTACCTTACTGAACGATCTGCTAACGTTTTCTGTTGGCTGGGGCGGCAGCTCACTCTGAGAATGCAGCAGTGGTGAGAAGACGCGATAATAAACAAACTCAGGTGTTTGAAATGTAAATTCCAACAAATCTATTGATTGTGTTGCAGGACTTTCAAGGCAAGTGTAAAGGCGTTCATACTGGTAAAAAGCTGTTTAAAAACGGCAGGTGGGACTGATGCATTACCGGTAAATGAATGCTGATAATGTCACAGGTTTTTAGTGTAAAAGAGGCTTGAACGTGTTGGTCTATTCCTCATAACCCACACGGTTTCGTTGCCTGCTGAATTTCCTGCAGGGAGACCCGTCATGATTATTACTCAGAGATTATTTAGTGTCCAACACCAAATGGGAAATGCAGCCTGTGAGGACTCTGCAATATTTAGCACTATATCAGGCTATGAGAGAAATAAACTGAAGATGAGGGAATCTGTGCTTGTAATCGTACACAATATTAAAGCCTAGCCAGGCTAAGTAGCTGTTTGCTTTTCTGTTCAAAACAGGAAGAAAAATGTTTTCCCCCTCAAATAAATGTTCATATTATACATTATACACCTAACAACAAAATGATTTTGTAGATTTGTGTTGACATTAATATTATTTAAGCATGACTAATTAAACTCGTCTGTCTAGTTATCTTTTACATCTGTCCAAAGCTACCATAAGTGTTTACCATCACATTTGTTCCAATTAAAATATACCATGAATTTGATTTAATTGGTTGTGCTTCTCGCTGAAAACAATATTTGATTAAATGAAACAGTACTTGATATATAACTCCTGATGTCTCAGGCTCACATTGATCTACCAGATCAAATCTGAGACATGTTTGGCTGTTGCTCTGGTCTCATCACTTCTGCTAATAAAATCTCTTAGAGCTTGTTTTTTTTTTACTTTGTGGACTAATGAGTATTTAACCCAGTGGCCTGGCCATTTTTATGTGCTAATATACAGTACCAGTCAAAAGTTTGGACACACCTGCTCAAAAGTTTGGACACACCTGTTTTCTTCAGTTTTACTAT
>JAOUQW010068878.1:0-27663 GCA_028565825.1 Olivaichthys viedmensis
GAACACGGAAGCGAGTCGGTTGACTCACCGCGTGATGTCAGCGTTAGTGGGGGATTTTGTGGAATACAGTCCTGGCTAGAGGGTGTGGGTGTGACAGGTGCAAGCTGAATAGAGTTGTAATAAATTACTGCGCATAACAGTCATGAAATTGACAGACAAAGCCACACACGTTAGGTCGGAAAAGAAAGGTTTGATTTATTTACTGTGTTAATGTTGGTGGGTCTAGTTTTCATTCTAGGCTGAAATTTCATGAGTCTTCAGTCTAACATCCGAGTCAAATCACGGGTCAGTCACCCATTTCTGAACTGAAAAGTACTTAGGGTAACACTTTACAATACTGTTTGAAAGTTAATAAGTAACAATGCAGGGACTAAGCAGAAACGAATGAATAGTTATTCATTAACACTTAAGTTACTACTATTAACTACCAAGAAATACTGGTTAATTACTATTATTATTAATGGTTAAGTAATGATTTGAGTAATTCACTATCAACTAAGCAGTATTTACTGAGTATTACATTTCTCCTGCAGAACTACTAGTTAACTTTGACTCTTATATTATAACTACTGATTAATTACTGATTGCATCAACATTAATTCCCAATTGCTGAGTCTTACCTTCCTCCTGGAGATCTATGAACTGATGTACTGTGGCCTATTCCAGCATGTCAATGTCTAAAATTTAAAAGTCTATATAATTTATTATTGTCAACACAAACAGGTGTCCTTAGAGGAGGCACAGGGTTGTTGTGTTGTTTTTATGTATCCAGTCAAGATCTAAATGGAGAAATGGACAACAATAACCTATAAAAGTACAATGTTATGAGTAACAAATATTCTCCATTAATTTACTTTCAAAAGTGTTGTAAATAATTAAGTAAAAACACAGTAACACTTCGGTCATTAGTTATAAGTTACCATGTGTTTCACTTTACAATTCTGTTCCACATCCTCATTAACTCCTGAAGAATAACACAGTAACACCTCAGTCATTACTAATGAGTTTTACTTTATTGTGCAAAGTTGTCTTCATTATAGCCAAATGCTTGCTCATAACATATTGTAGCGTTGGTGAAGAAGAGGCATGACCAGGAAGCATTTTGAACTCAGGAAATTGCTCTTTATTAGGTATTAAGCCAAAAACTGACTCAGCATGGGAAAAACCGGCAGGGGTTGGCTGTGCCTACAGTGGGCACGACAAACCCCCCGAATAACACGGCTCGGGCGGTTCAACCCATGCTGACACAGACAACAACACAGATACACACTTTTATTAACTCCCATTATAACAATCCCCAAACCAACAACAACAGCAGCATAACAGCGGCGCGCAGAGTAATCAGCGCTCACAGGTAATCAACAAGCACGCCGCGTGAGCCCCCGACGCCTCAATATCTACTGTTCATATAGTAAAGTGACATGCAAGCATAAGTGATTCAAGCAATTTCTAGCTGTTACAATGCTACATAGCAGGGATGTCAAATTCATTTAAAAATTGCATTTGAATTACTTAAAACAATTAAATCAAATAATAATGAGCTTGTAATTTGATACTGCCACAAATGTTTTGTCACATCTGTTGACCTGTACTTGTGCACTTGTTGCCAAATATGATGCAGGTACAAGATCCTGATACCGACACTGTGTCACGGTGGGTTGTTGACGGGAGACGAGAGGTGGATACTAGCGCAAGCCATTTTATTTATACCACGAAACATACAGAAACACATAACGTATAGTAATACAGGTAATGTAGACAGAAACACATTAGACAGATGAACGTTCAACCACATGGACAGAAACACAGGGCTTCAAATACACACACTGATCAAGGGGAACAAACAGGGAACAGCTGGGAACACAGGTGACACAACTCGGGACGAGACAGGGGCGTAACCAAACGAAAATAAACACAAGCACATGGTGCTAGTCGCCATGACAACCGCCAAGCACGGCCAGAGCGGAAGTTCGGGGCAGCGAGTTCATGAAACACTGCACTACTACTACTGTGGAAGCCTGTCTTATGCTATGCTAGTATTACGTACAATGTTCTCATTTCTAAACTGTATATTTTCAACATAATCAATACTGTTTGCCTTTTCTCTGTATGACCTAGGTACTGTTATACTGTAATTCAGCAAAAACGTCAGAGCTTAGTATCAAAGAAGGATGCGTTCCCCCTTAGGGGCTGACTCCTCTTAAAGATTCTTTCTTATGTCTCAGGAACTTTTTCCTTGCCACTTTTACCTTTGGGTTGCTCGTTAGAGTTCTATACCTGGGTTGCTCTAAAGCTGCCATATGACAATGTCTGTTGTTAAAAGCACTACACAAAAAAATTATTGAAAGTTCATTTAAAATAAATTATTTATTAATAAATTAATAAATTTAAAAAATTGAATTCAAATATAAGTGGCCTATACACTAAAGTGAGAAACGACTGCCAAGGTGACCGCACTATAATAATAGTAAAAATAGTTGTCACGTGCACGCCGCCTCGCCTCCGTTGCCACGGCGACGCTCACCGCGTGTGAGCTCCGGGCTCTTGTTGTGTTAGTCTAGTCTGCCCTGTCTGATTGTGTTAATTATTACCAGCTGTTCCTTATTTGTGTTACCTTTAAATATCCCCGTTTTTCATGTCGTGTGTGTGTTTCTGTGGTCTGCGTATGCTTAAAATAAATGTTTACATGTTCGTCGGCTTGCGCTTGTGTTCTGCCTCTCCGCTACACTCCATGACAATAGTGAACTATTTGGTTATATTGTTCCTTTTACTAGAGATGAGATTCCCTTGCGGAAGCTCTGGGAAAAGTAGTAGGACTACACTGCGAAAAATATCTTATGAAGTCAAAATATATTGAATACAGTTGATAGATCCACCTATATTCAAGATATTTTCACTTGCTAAGATTTCATTTTTTACAGTTTAGGATGATCCCAATCTGCCTACCAACCTCCCGCAAGCACTGCACCCTTAGGAGGATGAACTGAAGCACACTGATAAGTTTTTAATGCCAAGGGGTTATGTCTCTGGGCAACCCCACATTCTACAGAGACATCCATGTCTTCTGTGGTGCCTCTGAATGGGCTTATGGATCAGTGGGCTAACACTTAAGAATCTTTAGGGCAAGTTAAAGTGGCCTTCCTAGTATGTTCTATAGTGGAACCCAAACAACAGTTGTCAATGTCAAGATTAGAACTTTGTGGAGCACTTACTGAGCCAAGTTGCCCAGGACACTACAACAGGAACTAAATTTGGAAATTCAACAGGTTTACCTGTTGACTGATTCATTAATTGTACTGACACTGATTAAGTCTGTTTTGTTATGTATTGCTGCCTTTTGGGGTCTGGTTCCTATATCAATCGATTGTCCTTTTAATGTTTTATTAAAAATATTATGAAAATGTTTTCTACTTTGGAATAAGTGTTTATATTTCCAAAAACATAACTTGAGCCTCCAGATAAGTTTTCTACATTTTTACAGTTTGATATAAGAGGATGAATGCCATTTGACATGTCATGTCAGCATAAAATAATTGGAAGTCATTAAAATTAAAGAGTCTCAAAACATTCTTATTTAAGTATACTAAATTACCCTCAACTCCCAAAAATCATGCTAGCATACGGAACAGCTGCTGTTAAAGCCAATTGCTGACTAAAGCTTGAACCGCCCGCCCTGCCATTGCAACCGAGCCCTGTCAGCCATATGATATGATAGGATGTGATAGGATAGACACACACCTAACAAACTGAACATTATTTATATGCAAGGTGTGGCTACATGTTTTTTTTTTCTTCTTTTTAATATTTCGAACTCAACCTGGAACTTGAAATGTGTCATGCTTTGTGTCTCCACTCATTTTGAGCTGGTCCAAAATGCCATGTAAAGGTCCACCCAATTATAATGTTATTTTTGAATAACTAATAAGTCAATTAAATACATATACATTTCTACAATTTGGATGATTCCTGTTTATGTTTTGACATAAAAAGAAAAATATCACCAACATATTTGACAATTATGAGGGCTGAAACACACTCTATGGTGATGTTGACCCTGTACAAAAATAGCTGAGATAGGGGGCTTGACAGATCCCCACATGTGGCTCTATATGCCTTCTAAAGACAATCCTGCTGACATGTGGTAAACCTTTACTGAAGCTATCGGAGCCCTTTTGCTGAAGTCAAGGTCTGGCTTTCTTGTGGCAGCAGATGTGGCCCATACAACCCCAGGTAATTGATCATGGGAAAAAAAAACTTGTGTACAGTTTTTGTGGGCACTTTGCAGTTAAAAATTCCTCTGTGCTAGTCATCACACACTTCAGCAGCTTCAAGGACCTGGCAGAGGTTACACGGGGTGACCATGCAAACAGGTGACCCTTCAGCAGAAACTTACTGCAAACTGAGATTACTGAGGTTTCTCAGACATGCCAAATCCATGAGCTTTCCAGATGTTGTTAAAGTTTTGCTTTCTGGGAAGCCAATGTAGACAAGTAGACTCCTCTTCCCAGCAAACTTTTTTCACTTATTTTAAACTCTTAGATTCACCATTGACATAGTGAGGTACTGGAACTGTAAACAGTGCACATGCCCTCAGTCCAGTATAAGGATCTGTGCTATCCCAGTCCTGAGAGAGGTCTTTGTGGATGGTTGAAGAAAATATTTAATTCTGAGGAGCCAGGAGTCAATAAAGTGACACCAGCGCATCATAAAGTGACACAGCAGTGCTGCATGGAAGAAATGGTGGGGGAAACCAGAAGTGCCAAGAATGACTGATTGACCACTGATTTTAGCTGTTCAAGCCAGCCTTCTATTCACCTGATGTTGACTGTTTCAGACCAGTTAATGTCAATGTGGAAAAAGAGGGGTAAGTGAAAAAAAGATATCATTTTTAAAAGTATGAGTACAGGAGGAGTCTACCTATATCTGGTTAGTAACATAGACAGCAACTCATTCCTGATAGCATTGCACCCAGAGACAAGCCCCAGAAACTATTGTCTAATCAGAGCACAAGGTTGAAAGACAGTGCTCTCTGAAGTTTTCACTGCCTTGAAGTCTACATTCCAATTTCAACTTGCCAAGTAACATATTCTTTTTACAACACACCTGGAGCACTGCACTTTGGCGGCATTTGGGCAAAACGTGATTAGATCTCTAAAAACAACTGTCTATGTAACACCTCTCTTAGACTGTCATCAAAGAACTGTCCTCACCAAGCTAGAGGGGATTTTAAATTCATAGCCACATGCATATGTGTCTTTAGATGTGGCGGACGCTGACCCAGTTACCCCCAACAAAAGAATTTTAAAATAAGAAATATTACATTAATTACATTATATTGTAATTTAGCATTTACATTTAATTTATGGAAATAGTTTGTTGTTAGAATCAGTTGGCTATATAAATTCTACAAATCAGTGTTTCAGGAATCAAATATTTTAATAGATTCACAAATATTGTTACTTAAAAGTAAGATGAAAAAGCTTTAATGAGTTTAAGCCAATTAATATAACCATAAAATGCATAAAAATATACCTGTCATTTCAATATAAATTCTCTATATCCTATTTTAATTGTAAGCTAGCAGTACACAGATCTTGATATACCAGTAACCTGTAAATATACTTTACATACTGTATGCATTGACATGTTGTGCTAAATGAAACATATTGCAACATAGTTTTCCAATATTTTAACAAGAACTCAAAACCATGCAAAGCAAATGGGGAAGTTTACCTTTGTGTTCCATTATCACAACCATGGCACTGATTAAGAAGAAGGAAAGATCCATAGTGATTGTTTCCTAAAGCACAAAAGTAGAACTGGACACCTAAAAACTTCAATGTCCAGATGTCTATCCAGAGGACAGGGGATAATTGTGCTTTGTGGAGGGAGAACAGGCTCCAGAGTCTCTCCTAGCCTCTGTACTCTAAACACTTCCAGACCACCACTGCCTCCTCCCCTATCTCTTGTCATTGCCTATCACGTGATCCCCTTGCAACCAGTCAGTTGGGGTGGTTTGGTGTGTACAATTGTATGTGTACATGTGTGCAAGATGTATGATATTAATACTGTATGATTAGTGTGCTATTTAAAACAAGAATCAGCGCTATAGATCTGAAGCTATGCTCAAAACAAATGTCTGGGGAACAAAAGTCGACAAAAGTGTTTAAAAAAAAAAGCTGTCTGGCTCCATTTCCCAAACGAGGGGAAACCCATTGTGGTAAACCTCCATCTTAATTAAAACAATAAAAAGCCAATTGAAACACCTCAAATAAAACATCTGCATGCCAGACTCTCTTAATTGCTAGGGGTTCCTCAGATTAGGCAAACTTTTGCTGCCATTAAAATGGAATGTGGCGAGAATGGAATTTCTCCCAGATGACCATTTTTGGTGTGGTTCCCCTGTCTTTGGGTGTACCTCGGATGAGAAATGCAACAAAGTCACACTCAAGCCATTGGAATAGCAGCCAGCCCTGATTTAGCCATTGCACACCATTGAGGCAATGGCTGTAATTCAGCCAATACTGCACTGCATTCAGTCAAAGATATGAAGTGTTGCGTGAAAATTGTCCACAATTGTGCCCGTTTTATAATTACAGCTGATGTATTTTGTGATGCACCGCAGGGGCTATTTTTTCCCCTCTTCAAATCCATTTAGCTCACTTTTTGACTTCTCATTAGTCCAGATTAGGTTTAGCTTTACATTCAGGAGAGATAATTAAAGGCCTGGTGAAACACAAAACAGCTTATTTGGTCACAGAGCCCCTGGCTATGGCAATTAGGTTTGTGAGGTAAGGTGGAGGAGTGGAAGAGGAAGGAAAAAGAACTTCAGAGGGATTGCAGCCCAGCCTCCTGTGTCTGTTTTTGTCTGTGGGAAAGGCTGTTGGTAAAACTGGTCACTCGTTTTCCGGCTTCTGAGCTGAGAGTAGAAACCATAGAAATACTATGTGCTTCATGAAAAAACTAATTCTGACCTTCATGCCAAAGTGAAGACATGCTATTTCTGTATTCTGTTTCAACTTTGTGTGTGCATATGCAGCTATTACCCTTATTTATATCATAAAGGGAAATTATTTAGTTACAACAAAAAATGTAGGCCACTGAGAATATAATTCTGCTTCAAGCTAACTGTCACGTAGTGTAGGTGCGCGGGTGCGGACACAAACGCGAAGCAGCTTTCCACAAACAACATCCATGCGTGCTGACACACAAACAACGAAGGACAATACTGGATGGACACAGGCAGGTATTTAAACACTTAATAATCACGAACAAACGACATGCAGGTGGGGACAATCACATCACGGGACAAAAGACACGGAAACACAACATAAACAAAGGGCGCGTGGCCACGCATGGCGACCGCCAGGCTATGTCCTGCGCTCAGCCGCGCGCGCATGATACTAACTGCCCTAAATGCTCTAATTGTGACAAAAAATAGTTAGAAAACATGGGTAATTTGTGCCAGTTATATATGTCATGCAATTAAATTAAATGGCTGTCAATCAAGGTAATTTAAATGTACACACAGAAGGTTTATTAATATTTAATTTCCATCTGGTACAATCTATTTTCAAATCCAAGTGACATCATGGGGACTGGTGGTTATAAGTTGGAATTAGTAAATTTATCAGAAATACTTCTCAGCATACATATATACATAGGTATAATGCTCTGATATCTACATCATAAAATATAAGGAACTGTTTCCGTTGCTGATTTCGGCCTCTACCTGCATTATATTGTTTGCCGATTGCCTGACCTACTGTCTGTATTATCACTCTGAGTTTGCTTAGCCCTTTTGATTTGTCTGCCTTGCATTTGCTAATAAAACCTGCACTTGCCTCCAACCCATCCCGAGTCTGACAGAAGACTTCTCAGACCCATGGAGGCAACAGGAAAGAGGCCGCTCTCATTACCGCTCTCCAACATATGCTCTGAGGAGATGTGTTTACTGAACTCGCTTGTCGTGACAGTTACGCCACACTGGATTCATTAATTGACCTGGCTATCTACCTCAACAAGCTTCTAAGAGGAAGAGAAAGAGGAAGATGAGAGGTCACTGCACGCTCAGATTCATTCCCACTTGCTGCTGAACCATCACTTGGACCTATGCAAATCGGCATGAATAACGAGCGAGCATGCCGCAAAGAGAACTACACATGTGCTTCTATTGTGGGGAACCCAGTCATGCCATCGTTCAATGTCCCACTTGTCCAGCCCGAAACCATGTCCCTCGGGAGAAAAGGCGGGTAGAGAATCCGCTTCACCGCGGGGAGTTCACCGCAAATTATCTAAAAGTGATTCTGCGACATTCAGACACCCATTCTGTCATTTCAGCGCTGGTTGACACCGGGGCCGCAGGCAACTTCATCAATCAGGAACTGGCAAAGGAATTAGGATTGTAGCAGGAACAACGAGCCTCACCCATGCAAGTTCAGGCTTTGGATGGTCAGCCTGTAGGAAAGGGGCTCATCACACATCGTACCTCACCCCTCGATATGGAAACCAGTGCTCTCCACAAAGAGAGGATCTCACTGTTCATAACCACATCACCCAAGTACCCTAGTACTGGGCTTGCCATGGCTTCAAATACATAACCCTCAGATCTCCTGGTCCACAAAGTATATTCTGTCCTTGTCAGATCGATGTCACCCAGCAGTAACTGTCATGTCTACCTCCATCAAAAGCCCAGAAACAGAAAACGTACTCAAAATCCCTTTATGTTATATAGAATACGCGGTTTTCAGCAAGGTCAAAGCATGTGCCCTTCCTCCATATCGCACCTTTGACTGCTATTGAGCTGCTTTCGGATGCCGCACCACCACGTTCACAAATCTACCCCCTGTCATCAGCGGAGACTAAGGCGATGGAGGAATATATTTCAGAAGCTCTGAAACAGGGATACATCCACCCCTTGACCTCACCAGCATCCGGCAGTTTCTTCTTTGTGCAAAAGAAAGGAGGGGGTCTCCGGCCTTGTATTGACTATAGAGGCTTTAACTATGTCACAGTTAAGTACCGCTACCATTTCGCTTTGGTACTGTCAGCTCTTGAGCATCTCTGAAGTTCCAGGGTTTTCACCAAACTAGACCTTCAGAGTGCCTATCTTGTTCGCATACGTGAAGGTGACGAGTGGAAAACAGCCTTCAGCACCACTTCTGGTCACTTTGAGTATTTAGTCAGGTCATATGGACTGGTAAACACCCCCTCCATGTTTCAGGCATTTGTTAACTCAACGCCAAGGAAATCCACCCAAAAAAGTCTCAGCGGTAAAGATGGCTCTGGAGGAATGCCGACACTGGCAGGACACTTCAGTGACCAGGAATGGATAGCAAAACCTGTGTGACATCTTCAACCTGCTCAATTAACTCAACTTGTCACTTAAGGGGAGAATGACAACTGTCTTTAAGTTGGCAAATAAGGTATCTGCATGTAAAGCCAAACTAGAACTATGGGGACGGCAAGTGGACAGGGCATATTTAACATGTTTCAAACATTAGCTCCGGTTTTGGGAGAGACTGAGGCTAGGCCATCATTCTCCCTACTGGTACACGGTCACCTTGCTTCGCTGTCAACAGAATTTAAGCGTTATTTCCCCACTGTAAAAAAAACCAAGAAGTGCAAACGAATGGATCCGTGACCCATTTGTGAATGTCTGGGTGAATCATCCATGTCAGTGTGGGAAGAACAACATTGAGCTCGCAAATGCCAGTGGACTAAGAAGTATGTTTGAGTCGGCCTTCTGTATTACAACAAAGGCTGAATATCCTGAGATGCCACGAAAGCACTGAAAACGTTGCTTCCATTTACAGCAACCTATTTCTGCGGAGAGGGGTTTTCTGCACTGAGGGAAACGAAGACTAAATTGCACTGTCTCCCATTACCCCCCGATGGGACTGTCTTTTTGCAGGGAAACAGGCCCAGGGCTCCCACTGATTCAGCGATATTGGTGAGTGAATGTTTTATGTGTATGCGAGGAAAATATGTGCTATGCATCTTCTATTGCGCAAACGCTTGACATAATTTAAATGATATGATGCTATTGGCTATATTGAGTATAGTCCAGTTGTGATATCTGCTTGCCACAAAGTACTGGTGTGAGACTGTGTTGACAGACAACCAGAGATTAGAATTAGATTAGAAGTCTAGCTCTGTATGTGCACGGGCTAAGGGGCCCAGAACGCTGCCTGCCGTTAAGCCATTCCTCAATGCCCATGGTCGCATCTGGTCATAGATTAAACAGCTGAGTGTCTCTTCTAGCATGTGTTCAGATACTTTGGCATCCCTGAGGATATGTCACGCAACTCACACCGTTCCAATGCATGCTTGGATACCAGCCTCCACTCTTTTCTTGGAAAGCCACCAAAACCAATGCCCCAGCCGTTGATGAGGGGTTCCAGTGCAGTGAAGCAGTGTGGGAGAAAGCAAAATTTGCTGACCGACGCTGAACAACAACACCCATCTACAAACCGGGCAACCGAGTGTGGCTCTCAGAACTGCCAAGGATGCAGAAAACTTGACCCGTTTCCCCGTTCACAATCACCGGACTTCTGATTGTACATACCTGTTCCCCATTACACTCTCCACCATAAATAACCTTTGTCTCTTTATCTCACTCCTGGCTAACCCCTGCGACGTTACTGAGCAATATCATCATAGCAATTTACTGGTCATGATTCTGTTTGTTTTCCGTTGCTGATTTCTGTTTCTGCCTGCATTATCCCGTTTGCCAATCACCTGAACTACTGCTTGTATTATCACTCTGAGTTTGCTTAGCCCTTTTGATTTGTCCACCTTGTGTTTGCTAATAAAACCTGCACTTGCCTCCAACCCGTCCCAAGTCTGACACAATGGTATGTTCCACCCATAGTTGTCAAAATAAAACGCTGGTTTCAAAATAAAATGTTCATTAAAAAAAATTAAAAATCTAGTGTAAAACAACTTTACCCTGCTACAGATTGTAAACCAATTGGGAGAGAGCGGCCTGAGCAAGTTTAGCATGTGAACTGTGACTGGAACTGTGACTGGAGCCTCTAGTGTTTATTGGAATAAAGGTTCAGTTTGATCATTTGGGTGCTCGAAAATGGCATATGGGAACTTGTGAGAGTATCTGTGAGTATGTTTTTCATGTTTTGAGCTTGGATGATGAGCTGATTGCACAATTGAACAAGAAGAGAGCTTTCAGAGCTGGGAATAAGGAGGAAATGAAGGGAGTACAGAGGGAGCTGAAGGTCCAAGTCAGCACTATCGGCTTTGCGGCACCGAATCTGGCCCATGTTCGTCTGACTGTTGGCACTTTTGGCTTACTGAGATTTCAGTGCAGTCCCAGCACCCTGTTTCTGGCCCTTATCTGGCTGACCATAAGAAATGTCAAAAAACAACTCTTTGTGCATAGATCTAACAATTTTGAGACTAGTTTGTGATTTATGCTATAGATAGTGTGTAATTGCTATTACAGTGTAAATATGTGAGTCACTATTGACCAGTATAGAGTTATAGAGAACGCAAAGGAAAATTGTAGGGGGATTCATTCTAGCATATTTTTTTGTGTTCCCCTTACAGTACTCACAATAAAAATAGATCCTCAATTGTTAAAATTAATTGATGACAAAAGGTTTATTAAGTATATCAGATAAGCCTGAGAATGGGTATATGGGTACCTATTATACCACTATGTTATCATTGTGTTTTGGTTTACACACCCCACCTGCCTGTCAACAAGATGTTCTCTTCCTTTAAAAAAGTTAAAGAGAGAAAAACATGATAAACCCTTTATTTATCAAGACACAAGGATTAGTGGGGTAAACCCAATGCTTGATGTAAATTCTACACTTACCTGCATCTAGAGATGCTTTCCTCCCATTCTTGAAGCCCCAACACAAACCTGGTCATTATCTGCAGTCCTTTTGAAACAAGAGGGAAGTTGATAGAGGAACAATATCTTGCACATTTAGCAACTTATGACACTGTCACATTACCAATGAGTAAGTGCAGTTGTGAGTCTAAGGTTGGTGAGTCTATGGCGCTGCCCTTCACATGTCTTCACTGTGCCAGGCCTGCAGCCCGTAGCCATAAGACCCTGCAGTACCTCGATCAGACACTAGGTGGAAATCCCCCCAGTAATTTTAGGACCGCTAAGTGAAGAGGTGAGTTGATTATTTTTGTAATCCATTTCCACTAGTTTTACCCTGCTGAAAAAAACTGCCTGGGCCAGTAAAGTGGTTTTAGCTGATAACCAGTTTCAGCTGATCAAACTGGTCTGGTTTGATTGTATTAGAGAGGTTTTAGACACTTACAGGCTGGTTCAAGCTGGTCAGGTTGACCAGCCTGGTTTGTAGTAGTGTACAATGGGCCGTTTCAGTATATTTTTTTGTAAGTTTGCACGGGCCAACTTAAGCTATTAGACTAGGCTGGAAGACCACCTTAACCAGCCTAAACCAGCTAAGACCAGGAAACCATATTAGGCTAGTCTAAGCTGTTTCTTTAAGCAGGGAGAACTGCGAAGTGAAGGAGTGAGTCTATTTTTATTATGACTATCTTCACTAGCTATATTTTTCCCAACACTTGTCTAGAAAAAGGAAGTTAATTCGTTTTTAGTCAGTTAAACATTTGGCCACGTTTTTTTTCCAAGCTGAAAACTAGCTACTAAGATAATGTTGGATGTAATGAGCCAGCGGTAGTATTTTGATCTGCTTGAATTTGGATATCAGGTAATGCGCAACACTTGTGTCATTACCTCTAAAAAAAGATGCAAACCCAATGGAAGGAAAGTATTGACTATTGCCTTTGATACTTTGTGTAAGATTCTGTTGACCAATAAATAAATAAAAATGTCATTACCTGTCTGTCTGTTGATAATTTTACTTGACTAACCTGAGTCTGACCTCCATTAGTTTGAGGTAAAATGTTATGTTAGCAACATTTTAGACAGGCTATTCACAACCTGTAGATATAGGACCGGCTTTTTCTATAAATGACTAAAAGGACTTGAGAAATAGAAAGTGTGTAAAACACTACAGTCTATTTCATGTATAGCATTATGTTTCAAAGACAGCAAAACACTAGAACCTCATGTAGGCCTACCTCTTTCCAACAATATTTATTTGAGCTTCTTCTGAATGTCGCAAAGATAGACACCAGAAGGTTAAAATAATAAATGCCTCAGCCAAATAAATGTGTAACAACTTCTAGACAGATCAATATGTAGCAAGACATTGAGCGGGAGTGGGTTCAGATGGACTGGCTCTGTGAATCTCCATGACATCCCATCGGACAGGAGCCAGAATGACCAAAGGAGAGATGATGGGTGTTGGTGGTTGGAGTTGTGTAGGGGTGTCGTAGATACGAGACAGAGCATCCCCTTTGCCATTTTTTGATCCAGGGCGGTAGGTGAGGGTGAAATTGAATCGTGTGAAGAACAAGGCCCAGCATGGTTGTCGAGAATTGAGGCATTTAGCCTTAATGTACTCCAAGTTCCGGTGATCCGTAAGTACCAGGAACGGTTGTTTGGCTCCCTCTAGCCAATGCCTCCACTCCTCAAATGCATCCTTGAGGGCGAGTAGTTCACGGTTACCCACATCGTAGTTACATTATGCGAGTGTCAGCCTTCTAGAGTAGAAGGCACAAGGGTGGAGCTTAGTAGGCGATCCCACGTGTTGGTACAACACTGCCCCCACCCCCTTCTCTGACGCATTGATTTCTAGCACAAAGGGAAGATTGGGGTTGGGGTGACGCAGAATCGGAGTCTGGACAAAGAGTTTCTTGAGGCCTACGAAAGCCTGTTCAGCACCCTCGGACCAGGGGAGTGTCTTGGACTTGAGTTTAGTCAGTTGGGTGAGAGGTGCTGCCATGGTACTGAAGTTCTGAATGAACCTCAGGAAGTTGGAAAACCCCAGGAAACATTGGAGCTCCTTCACCATTTTGGATCTGGGCCAGTTCATTACAGCACTGACTTTGGACTCATCCATGCGTACCCCTTGGCTGGTGAGTACATACCCCAGGAAGGAGATCTCCATATGGTGAAATTTTCTGCCTTAACGTACAACTGATGTGCGAGTAGTATCTTGAGTACCATCCGAACCTGTTTAATATGACCTTCCATGTTGCATGAGAACACAAGGATGCCATCAATGTAAGCAATAACCCATCTCCCTAACATGTCACGGAGGATCTAAATCACAAATGGCTGAAAGATGGAGGAAGCATTGGCAAGTCCGTAAGGCATGACCTGATACTCATAGTGCCCCCTGGTGGTGAGAAAGGCTGTCTTCCATTCATCACCCTCCTTAATTCTAATGAGGTTGTATGCACTCCTTAAGTCCAACTTGGTGAAGATCTTTGCCCCCCGTAGCTGTTCAATAGCGGCCGGGATGAGTGGGAGTAGGTATCGGTACTTTTCCATTAGCGTGTTGAGCCCTCGGTAATCGATACATGGTTGAAGTCCCCCGCCCCGCTTCTCCACGAAGAAGAATCCTGCCGCAGCCGGAGACGGCGGGAAAAAACCCTGTTTGTGGGCCTCCTCTATGTACTCCTCCATGGCCGCCTGTTCGGGGTCCGAGAGTGGGTACACCCGGCTTCTCAGGGGTAAAGTGTCGCTAAGGAGCTTAATAGCACAGTCCCAGGGGCGGTGTGGTGGTAACTGTGCCACTTCAGCTTTGCTGAATACCTCCCGAAGGTCTGCATACTGAGGAGGGATGTATGCTTCGTGGCTGGAGGTAGGGCTTTCTACTGTGGTCGAGCGGCAGGGGAGTGAAATGCAATGTGCTTGGCAGAATGGACTCCACTGGATGAGCTCCCCTTTGCTCCATGAAATGATGGGGTCATGTTTGGCTAACCAAGGGTAGCCCAGAATCAGTTCAGCATCGTTGGATGGGATGATGAGAAATGAAATCTCTGCCTTATGGCAGGCTCAAACAGTGAGTGATATGGGAGTGGTTCTTTGAGTAACCCCACCCTTGCCAATGGAATGGCCATCCAGAGCCTTAACCTGTAGCGGTGGAGATACTGTAACAACGGGCATGGGGAGCGCTTCGACCATCATCTTGTTCATAAAATTCCCTGCCGCTCCTGAGTCAATTAGTGCTATAACCAAGAGAGTTTTGTCAGCCCAAGTCAAACTTACAGACAGCATTAAGGCGCGGTTTTCAATGGGGGAACTAAGTGTCATACTCACCCTAATGGGTGCGCGTGCGCAGCCCAGCTTCATGGGTTCCGTTTGTGATTGTTCTGGAAGATGGCGTGTTGGAGTGCTGGTGGTGAATGTGGGTACCCTTCAACGCTCACGTAGGAGGTTATCCAGAGAAATCGCCAGCTGAATGCACTGGTACAGTGAAGGAGCCTCCCCTCGGCATGCCATTTCGGTCTGTACTTTTGATGAGAGCCCTCTACGGAACATAGTGAGCAGTGTGGGTTTGCTCCAACTGCTCCCAACAGCTAGTGTGCGAAATTCGATGGCATATGGAAAAGTGGAGCGGTGGCCCTGGTCAATCTCGCAAAGCTGCGTACCGACATCTCGTCCTGCAGCGGGGTGGTTAAACACTGCCTTAAACTGCTCCAAAAATTGGCTCTCAGATGTTAAAATCTCACTCTCTTGTGCCCATAACGCGGTAGCCCACTCCTTAGCTCTCCCCGTCAGAAACGAAAGAACAAAATGGATTTTACATACCTTCGTAGTGAAGAGTGCGGGGTGATGTTGTATATACAATGAGCAATGCATCAAAAAACCTTGACATTGGTTCAGGGCTCCATCATAGCACTCGGGTCAAGCTATAAACGCAGAGGGAGGAAGAGCAGCCAGAGTTCCAGAAGCCATGGCTCCTTGAGCGGGATTCTCCGATGGTTGTTCTGGCCTTGCAGGAGCTGAAAGTTCTTTCAGACGTTAGTCCTGACGGTTCAGGTGGGCATTCAACTCCGCTGGATCCCTGTTTGGCGAAGTCTTCTGTAATGCAGAGACCACACAGAGATCGCGGATCCAATCACAGAGATATTTATTAACACAGCAGACAATACTCGTCATCGTAAAAACAAAGCAGGGGTCATACACAGAATCAGCAAGAGAGGTAGTGAACAAATCCAAAGGAGAAGGCGAAAGCGTAAACACGGTAATCCAGATATCGGTTCGTAACCAGATAATCCAAAACATGAGAAAACGCTCAGAATTGTAACTGCTAGAGTTGGCAAGACTTTGCAACGTCCGTGTGTGCGACCAGGTGTATTTATAGTGAGCGATGGATGAAGCTAATGCAGTCCAGGTGTGTGTGTGTGTGTGTGAACCGGAAGTGCTAGAATTCTGGTGACGGTGCCCTCTAGTGGTGTGGAAGGTCAGGTGAGATCATGACAATTACAACTATTTAGATGTCTGAGAAATACCTTTTTAGAATGTTGAATCCTCTATTCTAAAAAATCCTTTAAGTCTCTCACTAATTAAAAAGCAAAGATATTTATCATACACAAAAAATCAAAAGGCAGTTTATTTTTGGCCATATGTACCTTCTATTAATTTCAGGGCCTTTAAAGAAAGTTTTCTGTGTCAAGGAGAGTCATATTTTGTGCTGAAAGGGAACAAATGGTGGCCAATATCGCCATGGGAAAAAGGAAAAACTGAGTTAGAACATGGAATGCCTAAAATGTTTCCTATCTAGCCAGCTACCTGGTTCAAAAGTTACACTGATTAATTAACACTAACTAATTCATAAGCAGATAAAGCTTTACACACAAGACATTTTATAGTACAGTAGACAAATTTGGCTAGTTGCTTAATGTCCTGTATCACTGATACTCACTTGCTCACAATGCGCCATTATCCCCTAATGTGCCCGGATCCACAGCCTCTGGGCCCTGTGGTTATGGTCCTAAAATTGCGGATGTATTTCCACCTACCGTTGGATCGAGGAACAGCAGGGTCTTGTGGCTATGGGCCTATAACTGCAGGCTTGGCACAGGGCTGCAGAAATCCCAAACTCTGTGATATGCAGATTAAGCTCAAATTCCTTTCACAAAACTTTCCTCCCATGATTAATCAACATAATCTATTGTTTGGGGCATCATTTGGCCAGGTAGCACATGACTGACTACAGTCAGCATCTGAATAAATCTTGTCTAAACCTATAAAAATAGGAATATTAAGAATATACATTAGCAGTGGGGGAAAAAACGACGTTGTGCTGACGTCTTCCAAATTAGCAAATAAACTGCATGCGACGATTGTTGAGACGTAAAATTGTCTTTGTATATCAAAAGACCTTGGAGGGTTATTTTGCTTATACCATAAACATTTAGCAAAAAAGTTTTTAATTTTCCAGTTATGTTATGATTACATGACTTTTACAGTATCAGGAACAGTGATTTAGGAGCCCAATCCCAGTTAGTATGACGGGTCGGCCCAAGTTTGGCCAATCTGCGGTGGCGGCTGAGAGTCGGGATAGGCACCCGGAATCAGGCTGAGTGTGGCTCACCATCAACAACCAGAGTGTCGGCCGAAAAGCAATTGGTTTGATTCCGAATGTGATGGGCCCATGGTCCAATTTCTGCGTCCACTCAGCAACCGATCAAGTTCAAGTTCAAGTTCAAGTAGGTTTTTATTGTCATTTCTCCATATACCTCGTATACATTGAAATGAAATGTCGTTTCTACAGGACCATGGTGCAACGCAACAATACAGCAGCATGCTATACAGGACTACATAAAGTGCAAATACACGATAGTGAGGACAAGTGCAAATATACACTATACAATAAATACACAGGACAATAAATACGCAGAACAATAAATACGCAGGGGCAGTCAAATTACCTTATTGTCCAGATTTATATAATTTGTACTTGGAGGACGTGTTTCTTTCTGATTCTTTAAAAGCATTCAGAATGTTGCTATGTTATCTTTGAGATGTAAATTTGGATGACGGTTGAGTCATTAATCCTCAAGAAAAACTGAGGAACCACTAAAACAGCTAGAGCTTCTCTATATCCCATTTCCACGAACAAATTTAAACCCTCATCTGTTCAGTCTGACCTTTTTTCTGAGTCGCTTTTGTAACATTGTACCATGTGATGTACCATCATCATGTATCAAATGGAATAGTCCTGCATTCCTGCTGAGCACTTGGTCATTACAGAACCCTGAGAAGCAGAGGAGTTTATACATTTGGGGTGTTTTTTGCACACTCAAAAACAATAACCGGCCCAAACTAAGCTAAAATCTTGGGTTCTAGTTCATTTTCTACCGACTTGAGAGATGACTGGAACGGTCACAGTGAGGCCAATAAAAGTGATGCCATTATTAAGTGTAACACGGAAAAAAGTGCTTGGATTAACACGGTTCCTTTGTCTGATTGGCTCATTCGGTTAACCAGCTTATATTAGCTGCAGCGTATAGGCTTGTTGACGACGGTGTTTTTAAATTTTGTTAACGATAACGAGACAAATAATCCACGCTTGTAACAAAATTTTAATCATTTTAATTTGAACCAATTGTTGATAAAAAATAAAATACGATGTAACAAAAGTAACATTTGTATGGACGTTGTCAACTCGCTAAAATCCTCATCGTTTGCGCTTGTGTGGTTATTGAGAAATTAAGCGTTTATGCAGTTTTAAAAAATATATATCACAATGTTGCTCTTGGTGGCACAAGTATAGTACCAACAAATCTGACTATAATGCTTTTTTAAATTTCGCCTTTGTGGATATGATGCTACATGTTGTGTGACGTGGTATGCGTAACCAATTAGCATCGAACAGTGCTGCTTGCCCCGCCCCGGAGTACCGTTAGATCCGTTTGGTGCCAATAATGAGCAAGTACTAAAAAAACAGACAACTTGAAACCTTTGGTGGTCAGTGGAAACACAAACCACAGCTGTAGTTTTCTATTGTCTAAAGTTCTGGTACTTTGTGCAGTGGAAAAAGGCCCTTGGTTGGAAAGCGGTGCTTATTCCAAGACCTTGTATGAACTTTCCCTGTCTGCATCCTTACTTGAATATCCTCAGACAAATATCCTGTAATGAGGAATGCTGGGTATAACATTTTTACCCAGCATCCTCATTTTCACCTCCACAAACTCAGATCTACAGGTCCTTACTGTCACATATGCAATGAAATCATGTTTTTACACGAAACATGAATGTTGCCTGTCTTGGAGCACAACCACTCATAATTCTGTCTGTAGCAGAACCAGCAGCAGTGTTATAAATAGGTTTACAGTTTACTTTTCTATTACGTTCGCTCTTTGGCGTAGAGCCACTGCAGTGTGTTTTGAACTGCTGTAGTCATGAATGTTTCATGTTGTTGCGGGTTTCCCTGTTTCCACAAGTGAGGCTTTACACGACAATGGGAGGCTTTCATTCCCTGATCAAACACTCTTGGCTTTTATTATTCATTCAGCAGTTATCAATTATGTCTTATGGTGCCAAATTAGCATGGACTACATTAGCCTCAGTGAAATTAGTTGTTGACACTAAATGTATAAAAGAAGACAAAGAGACTTCGTCTCCAAACACAGGCACTTTTCTTTTTTTTTGTTGCAGACGTGGTATGAAGCTTAAGTACCTGCTTCTGGTTAGTGCACAAGCAGCTGTGTCAGCTAAAGAAGCAGTTAGCTTGAAGGAATAAATCGCCCTCCAAGAGCATTCCTGCAGGGTCATTAGGTCACTGGGGCTAAGAGAGGACAGAGTGTAATGAGATGGCGTGCCAGACAAAGCCTCAATAGTGAGGGGAAATTTGACCGAACTACCTTTGGTCATAAAACAAGAGAGCAGCCATAAGCCGTGTTAATGTGTTACAGATGATCTGTATATAAAAAAATACATTTAAACTGTCATCGGTTATTTAAAGAAAGTCTGCATCATTTACTCATTCACTCTAGGAAAGAATCATTGTGCAGTTTTTTCTCTTCAGTTTTTGTTCACCTTTTAGCTATGAGTGGTATGTAGTGGTTATTTTGGCCTGTACGTTTTTAGTAGTCACACAGACTGTAATAAGAGATGACAGTAATGCTGAAATCTGTCTCCTGAGGGCCCTTTGGCCCTTGCCACAATGCACACTTGTGTCTTTGAGGGGAAACATTGGCAGGGTGAGCTGCAGGGTCCAAGCACCACAAACAGATTAAAGTTTTCCTTATTTCATTTGGACTGTACAATAGATACAAAAAATAATAATTTTGTTTGTAAAAAAAAAAATTCCATTTAAACATGTATACCAAATTTTTTTAAATTGCGGCAAAAAGCTAATAGTGAGCAGTGTTTTTTATTTGTTTGTTTTTTCTCAAAACTTCTTTGTACCGGAGATAAAACACTGGTGATCATATCGGCAGCCGACTGGACCTCCAGTCTTGGAAAAAATGGTTCATAAATGGGTTTTTTTGGATGGTTAATTGTTCTAACTGTCTAACGAAGTTCTACTTGGAACATATTCTGTAAAGAAAACCCTCTGTTGTAGGTTTCTACATAGAACCTTTAAGGGTTCCCCTACAGGGACAAACTGAAGAACTCTTTGGGTGATGGAGGAAACTTGTCTGCCAGGAAATGACCAAAAAAAACCCTGATAGCCCGAACACATAATCTGCTTGTCCCGGGCCTCCAGGCTAGTGATTTGTCCACCCCAGCTGAGAAATACGATTTGGCAAAATTGTTAACTTTTGATGACTGAAACAAACCCTACTTTTTTTGGAGAAAGTTCTTCATCAAAGGTAAACAGGCAGACGTGTTGCCTAAGTGGCCCTTGCACCATCTGCTTTCATTTGTCTTTTATTTTCCTGAGCCCTTCTCTCGCCTAATATCCCAATTACATTTAACATTTAGATGCATTGCCAGTGTTTACTGTGAGCGTCCATGAAATGAAATAGTCTGCGTTGCTGCTGCATGTTCTGCGGAGGATGAAGTGACTGAGGCCTCTCCAGATGGGAAGGTCTATCAGGAAGGTGCAATGATGAGAGCAGGGACCTCTGTCTGGGGTTTTAAAACTGAGGCTTGCTAAGAAGGTGGCTCTGACCTTTGACTTCTTGACTTCAGAACATCTTGTGTTCGTGTTTGTGTTAAGTGCAATACTGATCCAACAAGCATCCTTGGCTGCCCCCAAGTCTCTATATAGCCTTTCTGCTGTAGTTAATTCTGAAACTCTGTTGACTTAGTGTAGGAGGCCCGAGTTGGCTGTGGAAATCAATGAGTGGTCTGTCTCTCTCTCTCTCTCTCCTGTGTCAGCTACTCTGCTCTCTTTGTCTGATGGATCACTGGGAGGCCACCAGTGCCCACTGTGCAACTCATCAGCCTCAAAGTCACACCTGCTCTGGGGGGAAACAAACTCCCTTCTGAAGTGATCATAGCTTTGCGTGCTCTCATGCCTCAGGTGAAGCTTACTAATGTGAGAATCTATTGGAGACATCTGACTCCTGAGTTGTGAATGTGGTCTCAGGGAATATTTCTCATCTGTTTACAAATGTGGAGTTCCCCAAGGCTCTGTTGTGGTGCCCTTCTATTCTCACTGCTTCCCAAAACCATGGGGACTGTTAATTGGAAGAAAATACGTACGTGTTCAGAATTGCTTGTTCAGTTTCTGTACCTTCTTGGTCTCTACTTTGGCCGATTATTGATGGTAGAGTCGTAGGTTGTTTAGTCACTAATTTTTACCCCATTTTTCTCCCAATTTAGTCGTTGCCAATTCCAACCCACTAGCTAGCTAGTTCTCTCCTATCGGAGGGTGGGGCAACACATGTTTCCTCCGAGACACATGAAGCCTACCGCACTTTTTCGAACTGCTGCTCATGCAACGTCACAGGGCAGTTCTGCACGCTTGGAGCAAAAGGCCAACTTCCCTCTTCCGTATGCATGAGATCACAGACGCCCACGATTGGCTGGTGCCGGGTTGATCGACAGGAGAGAAAGTGTATTGCCATCCCTCCCACCCAGAGAGCAGGGCCAATTACGCTCTCTTAAGCGACGGATGGCTGTGGCATCGTCACTAGCGATCTCCAGACGATAGGGCGAACGCTTTACTGTTGCGCCACTCGGGAGCCCAGTAGATGATATTTATTTGGATTATTTATGTTCATTCTTTTCATTTTGCTTTATAAAATGGATCAACTGGAGAAACTAGCCTGTCAGTTATAAAGTCTCTACATACAGTACATCTCTCAGCGCCCACACAAGAAATGCAGGGATAAAAATAAAGCCGTGTCCGAGTGTGATCGGATTAGACTGGAGGCATGTGACTGGACAGGTTTATGAGGGACAGCTGTGTCAGGCCATGCTGCGGGAAAGATATAAGGTTGGAAGAAGACACTGCTGTGTCAGCGAGTTGGCATGACAATGCCGTCATTCCCTGTTTCATGGAGCTCTGCCTCCCAGGAAGGTCACATTGTTAAATTGATCTGCACACAGATATTTAAACTCGGGCAGCTTGCTGTAACATACCAGCATACCTGCAGATTACCTTTGTATGTAAATACATAGCTGTGTATCTCACATTCTTACGTCACACCATGCTTTAGGAAGGGTTAAATACATTACCGAGAGTGGCATAGTATTTTTAAAGAGGAAAACTGTGCTTCTTTTTTCCACTGAAACTTGTGAAATGAATCACCTTGTATTGTGTCGTATTGGTTTAAGGCATCAGTCCTTTTGGATGCTGTGTTGTCATAGCCTGGGGGTGGGGGTTATGCAACTTCTATCTATATTTTACTGCGTGGCGAGAGACAGAACCGAAAGAAAGATATCCTGAAATGAACACGCCAGAAGGCAGAGGTTGTGGTATCACAGGACTCTAATACAATTTTATTTTGTTGTATGCCTTGTGTCCTTTCGAGGCTTTAATTACCTCAAGAACCGTTGGCTTCACAAAGAGACTATAGTGTGCACACGGACCCCTTTTCTGACCTAAAATGAAAGCAATTAATCAGTCTCATAATTATTTTTATCATTAGGGACTCAGTTCATTACGCATTGACCTCTGTTGAGACAATCAAGCCTTGGATGCCTGGCTAACCACAGGGTGTTTCATTAGCCAGCCTGTTGCCAGCCTGTTGTGGTGCCATTGGATTAATAAAGGACCCTTGGCCATAAATCACGTACCCAAGCAGCAGCTCCAACTGTGTGCCCTTGCACGAGACACCCAGGCCGACGACGTCTCTGTATGATACCTGCACAAATGGACGATGATATTTCACACGCACCCATCTCCTCCTTGTTGTATCTGTTCACCATTTGGCATGTGCCAATATTAAATTCATGTCATTCGGAATAACAGCTGTCTGCAATGTTTTCCAAACTTTCATGGGACTGTCATCTGGTGAAAAAAATCATGGGATAGCCGTCACAGAGAAGGATACATGCAGACGCGCCTTCACATTTGTCCAAAATAAGGAACCTTAGAAGAAAGCTATCCTTTATTATGCTTTCCAAATGGGTCAGACTTCTCAAGAGTGAAACGCTGCCCAATTATAATTAAACCAATTATCGGCACATGCCAGCCTATTCATCGTATGTAGGGGAGGGTTGACATTGTGTGATATTGAGGGGTGGTGCTGGTGTAGGATCCTGTGGTTTCACCGTCCTCTGGTACATAATTTTCCTGTAGATACTATCATACTCTTTTTCGAGTGCTATTAAATTGAACTTCTACTCCCCTTCATTTCACTATTGGACCCTCTGGGGAATTTTCTTTTTACCATAGCTGTAACTTGCACTGCGGGTTTCATTAGTGCCTGCTCTTCTCTGTTCTATAAAGCAATGCCTTTGCGCCACACGACCTTAGTCCATTCATTTCGTGTCCCTGTGTGTGGTGAGAAGGTCATCTGTATAAAGGTGTTCATTTGGGATTCATAGCATGAGATGTGGTGACGTCGGTGGTTGATTATGACGATCCAATGTTGCATAGCCAGCATATTTCTCACTTCAGCGCCTCTGCCGCCCTTCCTGAGGGTGGGGTGTGTGTGGGTGTGTGGTGTGTTGGCCTGGGTGTTGGAGCATGGCCAAACAGCAGGGCACTTTGAAGAACCCCCAGCTGTATGACCTCTTATTCAGGCATAACAGTATTACGATGATGAACTGGCGCAGGTGACAACTTTGCGCAATATAAGGCATATGAAATATGTGTGCGTTTGTCTGGGTGACACTGGGAATGGTTTAGGTTAAGCCAGATAGCTACCAAGACCTTGATTAACAGTATTTGTCAAGAAGGGCCAATATGGAAACTTTTATTGGATGAAATTGTACGTTTTAATTGTTTACTTGCACATGACTGCAGTTTAGCCCTGGAGGTTGTTTCGTACTGTTCATTTATCACTGCCTATTTTGCATTGTGTGTGCATTTTGGTCTTGTATAGGGGTCAAAGCGGACTGTCCCAACTTTATTGGTTTTGTGTACATATGTGCTTGTCCTTGGAGCTTTTGTAACATTTATGAGGCCACAAAATTCCCTGCTCAGCTCTATACTGCCTGGCTTGATCAATAAAATTCTCTGCTGTAGTCCATCCTTTAAAAATGTTATTTCTTTGCACATTTTATTGCCTTCATGGACATATCTTCCTGTTTACTGCTCTAATTTCACAATGCTGTAATGAAAATCTGTTCATCACGTACTGGGCCCTCAATTAAACTTTCATGCTTTCGTATCAGTTGTCTTCGGCTATAGAGTTAGCTGTTTAGATTGAACATCCCTTCAGCCGACTGCAGTGTTTTTGCTCCCTCGCAGTCGTTTGAATCGGCCAGTGTTAAAATTAAAATGTCCGTTTAAATTGCCGTTAATTAAAGAAGACCTCGGGCGGCCACTTTGCTTTTACAAATACTCATTATCTCCTCTTGTTCTAAATAAATTGGATTAGCATTGAAGCATTAATGAAATTCGTCAGCAGTCTGGCTATGGGTGAAGATGTGCACAAACACAGAAGTGCGCTGGATTTTGAATGAAGATCGAGATTAGATGTATTTCCACATGGCTCTCGTGTCAGCCCAGCTCAGAAATTTCTGATTGTTTACGGGATTTATTTTTTTTCCTGAGTTTGTGAGCTGAGCCAATCAGTCTGGTATGATGGAGACTCCGCTTAAGACAGATAAGAGGATTTATGCTTAGCCGGACTGCTTGTTGTAATTGTGCGTTCCCTCCTTCCATAGTCCTCTAAAGCATTTAAGGGGGTCACCATATTTAATTAGTCACCAGATTCAATTAAATTCTATTTGATTTGTATAGCGCTTTTAACAATAGACATGGTCACAAAGCAGCTTTACAGAAATCCGAATGTAGATCAAGATCCCTAATGAGCAGGCCAGAGGCAACAGTGGCAAGGAAAAACTCCCTGAGATGACATGAGGAAGAAACCTTGAGAGGAACCAGACTCAAAAGGGAACTCATCCTCTTCTGGGTGTCACCCGATAGTGAGATTATAAGTCACTACAGTGAACAGTCATATAGAGAAAAGACAAACAGCACTAAATGTGTTAAAGGATGTTTGGTATGAACATATAGTAATTAAGAGTCCTGGGATGAGTGTAAGATAGTCTTTATGTTTACAGCTGCAGTCCGTAGGAGATGCAAGTCTGCAGTATGGAGGTGAGATTATCCATTTAAGTAGGATGTTGAGTCCTAGGCATAAACTGTTTTTGGGAAGTGCGAGTCTTTAGGGTGTCCATATGAATAGAGTATCCACAACTACAAGAGGTGAGTCAGAAGTTCAGAGAGCTCCAGATGAAGAAGCAGGAGGAACAGGGCAGGAGCAGAGTGTCTGGCAGGTCCGGATGGCGAGACGAGGCACAGCAGGAGAACAAACATCCTCATGTCTTCAGTGTTACGCATGCAGTCCTGTCGTGAATACAAATGCTGGAGACAATTACTTAATGTATATATTACGACCTACAGTAACTTAGGTGCTATCCCTGGGAATAATTACAGACTTGGACACATCTGTATTCCCCTTTAATACTTCACTTTAATGGCCATACCCAGTACTTGAGTAGGAACCAAAGTTTGTAGAGAAACAGGACGTTTCAGACACATCAGTTGTATTACTGTATCACCTGCAATTATTTCTTTTTCATAGCATCAGAATCCTTTTCATTTCCATTGACGAGACACTTTAGCATCATTGTTAGCATTAACAGAAATGGCTATAACATTAATGGTCTCACTGTTAGCTTTAACAGAAACAGCCATAACGATAATGATCTCATTGCATCATCCAAAAGCTGGTCAAAAATACCACAGCCACCCCTTGAAATGTGATTCCCAACCTCACAAAGATATAAACCGAAATAAAACAAGCAATTCAGAATGAAGGAACTGCTGGTCATTCATGCCGAGGACAAACTTTTGTTTTTAAAGCTTAAATTCCACCAAATTTGTTGATTTGTTAAATGTCACATTCTCTGTAACAGGCAAATTATACTGTTTTTGTGCCTCAAATATGATTTTAACTTTATTAAGTAACTCCATTTATAGTATGTACTCTGGTTAAATGATGAAAAAAGAATCTTCTTAAAAGTCAGGCAAAGACCCTACAGTAATTGTCTCTTTCAGACTCCTGGGTTGCAGTTTTATTCATTATAAATCTTCAAGTCATAAATGGCTTTTTTAAATTTTATATTGCCTTGATATTGCTTCGTATGCAAGTCACGTGGTCGCTTTTTCACCATACATGTACATATATATACCCTGTTAAGGCCTTTGTACCCCCCATAGCCCCCCCATGAAAAAAAATCCTAGAACCACCCCTGCCATTTTATGCTAAGTGAACAGGAAAGCTTGTTCATTTAAGCATCTGTTTCAAAGACTGAATGTAAATTTGCAAAGATGAATACAAGGCTAAATAACATATAAAAGGCCTTGTAATAGGCAAGTAACATTCATAAGTTGAAATTTCCAATGATGATAGCACCATTCTGTCAGGCTGATCAGGTGGACAAAGGTGTGCCTTATAGGAAACTTGTACAAACAGTTTCAAAGACTAAATGTGAATGCACCAGGCCTCCTAGGCTGGTTATAAGGCTAAATAACATTTAAAAACTGATATTAAATGGAGTTGAGGCTTCCAATGCTGATGCAAATGTCAATTACCGACAAGAAAGCTTGTCTGCTTGCTATCCAGTTTGTTAGATTAAACTATTGAGAAATCTGATTCACTACCTTGTGATTCATCTTCTTAAGTGTTGTTATGCTGAGTATAATTCAAGTTTTGGCAGTGAACATAATTATCTCTCTTTTAATTTTATTGAGCTACTGGAGAGCCTATTTTATGTCAAAAAGCTACCATGGTGATGAGAATTATCTTTGTATTGGGAAATTTTACCAAAGGTCTCTTCTCTGTTCAGCGTTAAACTTGTGTACACATGCATGAATACCTTGCAGGTCAACCATGAAAGAAAACCAGTGTGTTTGTAATCCTGTGCGTCACCCGCTTTGTAAGTGTGATCTGTCATTGGATCAAAAGGATGGTGTTTTTAGGATCAGGTGGCAAGGCAACATTTCTGCACCGAGTTTCCTAATTTTTCACACAATTTCACAGGATCATGGTGCAACAAAATACACAACTACACACGTAGTTCAAAAAGTACAACAGTGTAGGAGAGAAACACTATATCAATCACTATATATATATATCAGTGTGTGTGTGTGTGTATATACACTCACCGAGCACTTTATTAGGAACATGTACACCTTCTCATTCATGCAATTATCTAATCAG